>JAXRKP010000842.1:162500-167500 GCA_037039925.1 Doris montereyensis
AGATTCAGAGAAATAAATATAATATAACCGGCTTGATCTTTCGAAGACGAACTTGGAAACGAATACGGACTGTGATTTTTGGAACATGGAATGTTAGGGCAATAAATGGAAAAGAGTTAGAATTAGTTGAAGAAATTGAAAAATTCAAAGTAGATATTTTGGCCATTACAGAAACAAAGAAAAAAGGGAAGGAATAGAAATTGTAGGACCGAATTGTATTCTAATCTTCTCAGGAGTAGATGTCAAAGATAGAGCTACAGCAGGAGTAGGCCTCCTAGTGCATACAAGATATGAAAAAGCTACTAGAAAGTTGAAATTTATAAGCCCATGGCTATTACAGGTAAATATTAAAACGAAAAATAACGAGAAATTAAAGTATTAATAGCTTATGGAGCAAACGAAGCCAACTAAAGAAGAAAAAGATGTCTTCGAAAATGATTTACAATTTATAGCTGCAGAGAATCTTAAACCCAAACAGGAACTAATGTTTTAGGAGATTTAAACGCTAGAGTAGCAACAATGTAGAAATGTCAGGAGGAGTAGTAGGCAAAGAAGAAGAGACAAAAACTTCTCCAAATGGAGAGAGACTAATAGATTTTTATTAAAGAATTACATGAAAATAGCCAACACCTTTTTTTTTTATCTCATAGAGATATCCACAAATATAGAAAAAGAGTAAATGAAGACAGGTGTGAAAGTCAATGATAGACTACATAATAGTTAGCAACTCCTCTTTTACAGAACATTGGATGCAAGAGTAAAAATAGGAGCAGAAGTATTTAGAGATCATGACTTAGTGATTGCCAAAATGAGATTACTGACTGAAGAAAACAAACAGAAAAGGAAAGAGAAGAAATCTACTAAACTCAAAATAGAGGAACTAAATAAACAGGTATACCAATCTAGAATAAAAAGATTTATATGAAAGGCAGATGGATCTGAATGATAACACAATAGCAGAAAAATGACAGATGTATAAAGAAACACTCCTCAGTTGTACTGAAGAGATCTGTAGGAAACAAATTAAAGGAGATAGGAAAAGAACAGCATGATAGAATGAGAATGTCAAGACTAACATCAAAGAAAAGAAGGATGCCTAGAAGAAATACTTGCAAACAAAGAGACCAGAGGATAGGATAGATTACGTGAATAAAAGAACTATCACCAAAGAGGAAGTGAGGAAAGCAAAACAGGAACAATGGGAAGAAATTATTAAAAATCAAGGGAGAAGGCAGACAAACTACTACAGACAATATGCCAACAAGCATGGAAGTCCAACAGGTGCCAGGTGACTGAAAAAGGGAACGGTAGTATCAATACATAATAAAGGATGGCATGCTCAAACTAAAGAGAGATATCACTACCTAGCGTTCCAGGAAAGAAACAGGATACTGGAAATGCGACTAAGGAAAAGAGTAAAGGATCAGATTGAAGAACATCACAGTGGATTTAGACCAGGAAGAAGTGTACAAGACCACATATTTACAATTGACAAATAATAGAAAATTCCTTGAGAGAAACGTTGACTTGCACCTGTGTTTTATTGCCTTAGAAAAGGCATTTGACACTGTGAGGAGGGACAAACTATGGCATTCCTTAAAAAGAACACAATGTAGAACAAAATTTAATAGAAGCCATTAGAAAGTTTTTACAATAAACCAACATGTGCAGTGAGAGTAGCTGGAAACATATCTGAAGAATTTGATGTAGATATAGGAAAAGACAGGAGACCCAAGTCCTCTTTTGTTTATTCATTTATAGATTCAGTCACAAAGGCATCCTCAAAAATGAAGAAAACGATTTTAGGTATGTGGAAGTTCAAACCAGTAAATATATCAATGCTTTATTTGTTGATAATTAAGTTCTGTTTTGGAAAATCAGAAAGTGACCTTCAGTCGAATATTATGAACAACGAACTAAATAAAAGAGGAATGAAGAGTAAATGCAAAGAAAACCAAAACAATGCCAGTAACTAGGGAAGCTAAAACACCAAATCCTAAATTGGGCATGAAGAATTTAGAACAAGTTCAAAGCTACAATTACCTAGGAGTAATGCTTAACTCTGAGGGAAAACTAATAGAAGAAACCAGCCAGAGAATCCAAAAGGCAAGCGCAATATATAACCATCTAGGAAAGGCCTTTGTAGGTAAGCAAGAAATGTAATGAAATATCTAAGAAGAGTATTAAGGAAAACTAAAAGAGACAAAATCAGAAACACAACAATAAGAAATCAAACCGAAGCAGATGGCATAAAAACTAAGATAGAAACAAATCAACTGAGATGGTTTGGGCATTGGTAAACAGAATAAATGGCAATAAAATAGCTAAAGAAGAAAGTGCTAAAGCCCAAAGAAAAAGAAAAAAGGCAGACCTTGCAGAAAGGAAGAAGATATAAAAGAGGCATTGAAGCAAAGAAATTATTTTTTTGGGAAGGCATACAGAAAATGCCAGGACATCCATCCTCGAGAAAGATAGATCTCAGAGCGTTTGAACCCATACATCGAAAGGTGGAATGGGAACTGATAAAGAAAGAACCTATACACCGAAAGGTAGAATGGTAACTGATAAAGAAAGAAAGAACCCATACACCGAAAGGTAGAATAGAACTGATAAAGAAAGAACCCATACACCGAAAGGTGGAATAGGAACTGATAAAGAAAGAACCCATACACCGAAAGGTAGAATAGAAACTGATAAAGAAAGAAAGAACCCATACACCGAAAGGTAGAATAGGAACTGATAAAGAAAGAACCCATACACCGAAAGGTAGAATAGGAACGATAAAGAAAGAACCCATACACCGAAAGGTAGAATGGGAACTGATAAAGAAAGAAAAGAACCCATACACCGAAAGGTAGAATAGGAACTGATAAAGAAAGAAAGAACCCATACACCGAAAGGTAGAATTGGAACTGATAAAGAAAGAAAGAACCCATACTCCGAAGGTAGAATTGGAACTGATAAAGAAAGAAAGGACCCATACACCAAAAAGGTAGAATGGGAACTGATAAAGAAAGAAAGAACCCATACACCGAAAGGTAGAATGGAAACTGATAAAGAAAGAAAGAACCCATACACCGAAAGGCAGAATGGGAACTGATAAAGAAAGAAAGAACCCATACACCGAAAGGCAGAATGGGAACTGATAAAGAAAGAAAGAACCCATACACCGAAAGGCAGAATGAGAACTGATAAAGAAAGAAAGAAACCTACACACCAAAAGGTAGAATGGGAACTGATAAAGAGAGAAAGAACCCATACACCGAAAGGCAGAATGGGAACTGATAAAGAGAAAGAACCCATACACCGAAAGGCAGAATGGGAACTGATAAAGAGAGAAAGAACCCATACACCGAAAGGCAGAATTGGAACTGATAAAGAAAGAAAGAATACAAGGAAACTACGCAATGGCTCTTGAGTTATTATCTACGGTTACATGTAGATCAAAAGTTCTCGAAGAATGTAAACTTTCCACAAAATTTTTATTTTGACGTAATAGTTATCTGATTCAGTCAACTCGATCCACAAGGAAATATGCAATCCTTGTACTCTCTCTCTCTCTCTCTCTCTCTCTCTCTCTCTCTCTCTCTCTCTCTCTCTCTCTCTCTCTCTCTCTCTCTCTCTCTCTCTCTCTCTCTCTCTCTCTCTCTCTCTCTCTCTCTCTCTCTCTCCTCTTCTCTCTCTTCTCTCTCTCTCTCTCTCTCTCTTTCTCTCTCTTCTCTCTCTCTCTCTCTCTCTCTCTCTCTCTCTCTCTCTCTCTCTCTCTCTCTCTCTCTCTCTCTCTCTCTAACGCACACACACACACACACACACACACACATACACTTTCTTACAATGTTTGCCCAAAATTCACAACCCGTTATATCGTGCGTTTCACAAGTTCATACTGATCCACGTAACCACTGACAGACACTCCTCTACTTCCTCCTTTGCCCCTTTAACATCAGTACACCCACCACCCAGACCAATAGGTCAGTTCCAAATTGACTGGGTTGGCACATATCCAAAACTTGTTTCTTGACACTCAATTTGGCCCAAGTCCAAACAGATTTCGCACAGGAAATACTAGAGCAGCAGAAATCAATGTCGAGATGAAATACCATAAATTTAGTAGAGGCGAGTGCCATTGACCGGTCCAGCGCCTGTAGATTGCAGCCATAAAGAAGATGGCCGTAGCATCGTTCCGGGAATAGGAAGACAAATTGAATTCTGAAGTAAGGGATGTTCTGTGGGGAAGGGATTGAATGGGGTGTGTGTGTGTGGGGGGGCGGGAGATATGATCCAATGGGTGTTGTTTGGTGGTAAAAAGGGGAGGGGGAGGAAGGGGAGACTGGGCAAGGATGAGGAGAAGTTTTGAGAGGTGTGGACGTACCATTTAGCTTTTCGTTAGTTAAAATGTTCACGAAGCTTTATCTGATGGTCTGGTGTATTATTCCTTATTACATAGATCTACATCACGGCAATGAGATTGGCCATACTACGGTGATGTGGTAGTAGTCATGAGACTGTTGACAATGATACACATTTCATTGGAATGTACCATGTCCACCATATGCGATGATTTCAGGGTATTCAAAGAGGAAACAGCAAGATCAAAAAACAGATGAATGAAAAGAAGTAGAAACTGCCAATAACATCTTTCAATAATAGTAATAATACTAATGATGATGATAATGATAGTGATAATAATAATCTTATTATCTAAAAAAAAAACATAGTTCGGGGAGCCCTGATTGTGCTTACATCCAATGCTTATTAATAATAATAATAATAATAATAATAATAATAATAATAATAATAATCATTATTATAATAATAATGCTCTAAATCTAGATTCTATTTGCAGAATACGGTATAATTATAATGAATGAAACATCATCGAACAAAAGATCTCAATTGTAATCTCTAGATCTAGAAATCATAGTGAATCGAGGACAGGAAAAACAAAATAAAACATCTACGTCAATAGTCACTTTGGTCATGCGATTTTAACATCGATG
>JAXRKP010000842.1:170000-172500 GCA_037039925.1 Doris montereyensis
AGACAAGTAGTTTTAGCTTACCTTTCTGTCAAAACCGTCAAATTGACTTCTTGGGTAAAATGCCAAAAATGTGCACAGGAAAACAGACAAACACACGAATTGGGTCACTTGTTGCCAGTTGGCCATCTGTTTGAGAACTTAAACTGATGCTGTAAGGAAAGAAGAAGAAGAACCAAAAAAGGGGAGGGGCGAGTTTTGATAGTTGATGTCGGTAACGGTGTATGACATTTGCCTAAATATGATTTTGCATTGTTGCATTTGTGGAACTACGCTTTCGTGGTGTGACATTTGCTACAATTTTGCGATGTTGCATTTGCGGAACTATGATTTTGCAATGTAACATATGCGGAACTATGATTTTGCAATGTAACATATGCGGAACTATGATTTTGCAATGTAACATATGCGGAACTATGATTTTTGCAATGCAATATTTTGGAAACTACGATTGTGCAATGTAACATTTGGGAAACTACGATTGTGCAATGTAACATTTGGGAAACTACGATTGTGCAATGTAACATTTGGGAAACTACGATTGTGCAATGTAACATTTGGGAACCTGCGATTGTGCAATGTAACATTTGGGAAACTACGATTGTGCAATGTAACATTTGGGAACCTACGATTGTGCAATGTAACATTTGGGAACCTACGATTGTGCAATGTAACATTTGGGAACTTACGATTTTTGGAGTGGACAAAAAAAATGTATGTAACCCCATTTTTGTGTTATTACGTTACATACTATTTGTGACATTAATTTGCGGAGCAATTTCTATGCACGTCAATACCGACCAAAATAACTGATCTTGGCATCTTGCTTCCGAATAAAAACAACTCTTTAGATTTTAATTTTAATTTAGCACAATGTTCCTTCTGCAGCTTCAGGCTTGAAATTGGCACAAAATGGACTTGCGAAAGGCCGTTTGCATGCACAGTAAAAAAACAACAAAAAGGAGTCTGTCTTAAAACAGTAGAATATTATGCTTACAAAAACCTTTATTTCCATAGAGTTCCTCTGGCGATACACATTCTGTCAGTTTGAAATGTTTTGGAACCCTAGATCTAGTTTTAAATATATACAAAACCCAAAATTCAGTTACGAAAATGTAACATCGATTTATTAGCCTACGAAAACAGTTCCACGAATGTCTTGCACGCGTCAATAATGCCAAATTTGGTCATACTTGAATGAAAGGGTATTTGTTAATATATGTATTACAGATGGTTAAATGAGCGCCACGTATTTCACTAATACAATAATGAAACAACAAGAACTACCCAGTGCATGATAAAACCCCTCCAAAAAAAAACAACAACAACCCAACAACAATCCAACAACAGCAAAAACTCCTCGCCCCCCTCCACCCATTCCCCCGTCACACCCTCTTCGACACGATGAATCCCTAGATCTAGATCTAGACCTTTTCAGCAGCAGTGAGTTAGAGGCCTATTTGCTTTGCTGTTGAAGTGTTGCATTGTCATTGGATTACAATAGTTGGTTAACTTTATCTTTATTATTAGTAGATCTAGATCTTGATTTAGATCTATGTAGAGCTAGCTCTAGATCTGCTTCACAAAGATATACATGTATCTAGAGAGCAAGATGTACATTCTAGCTCTAGATCTCTAGATCTAGATCTAGATCTAGATCTAGATCTAACAACTGACAAACCCAATTTCAGTTTCGTCAGTATTCAAGATTTTGAATTAAATAAGGTAGAGCTACTTATGTGTGTTAGACCTAAATCGATACGCGTAATAATTCATTGTCACTTGATTCATTCACCTTGAAAATATTACAAGTTAAACATCTCCCGTTTTCATCAAAATTATTTTGCTTCTATGCTGTCTTGATAAAGTTGTATTGACCAAATCAGTATGCGTTCAACTATGGCACAAGCAACTCTATTCCTTTATCGGGCATTTCCGTTTCAGGTGTTAGTTGTTACACTCCTTAGCTTGGTTGGAAGTGCAAACTCTTTTCATGGTGAGACGATGGGTGCCGACTCGAAAATCGCGGGTTCGTTTCTATTGATGACAGAAGAATTTTGTTTTTCCAGTGTTTTTCTTTGTATCTGTCTTGTCGTTGTTTCTATGGGGTTTTAACTTTATTTCATATTCTTAGTCATCACATTCGACATGTCGCTTGCCTCACTGTTTGTCTTTACGTATTTGTTGAAAAGCCCGCTACTTACATAGCACATTATTAATATTATGTCTATCTAGGTATATAATTCTGAGTTGATCGTTCTTTATTCGCCAAAGGTTCTGTAGCCAGGCCACTAAGAGTGGCCATAGTTTGCATATAGGTACTAAATGATCCCCAGATCGTTTTCATTTGAGGAATTGATCTACAACAAGTGACGATTAATTATTTTAAAATTTCATTGTCTCCCGGTCGTTGAGTAGAATTATCATTCCACTAAGTCGCCATCTTGAATAGGTTACAATTAAAAAGTTGGGGTAGCACTGGTCACGCCTACCTGTTTAACCT
>JAXRKP010000842.1:182500-207249 GCA_037039925.1 Doris montereyensis
ATTCGTAGATTTACATCTACATTTTAAATCTAGATCTAGAGTATCTGTAAGCATACAAAGTTTCGTAGAAAAAGGTTCTTAATAGAGCGGATACAATCATCATAGAGACTTTACTTAAGGAGAAAGGTTGGGGTGGTTTAAAGTATTGTCGCCATTTTACATTTCTAATAACTTATTTCTAGTACCGTCTCCATTTTATATTTCTATAACTTATTTCTAGTACCGTCGCCATTTTACATTTCTAATAACTTAATTCTACTACTGTCGCCATTTTACATTTCTAATAACTTATTTCTAGTACTGTCGCCATTTTACATTTCTAATAACTTATTTCTAGTACTGTCGCCATTTTACATTTCTAATAACTTATTTCTAGTACTGTCGCCATTTTACATTTCTAATAACTTATTTCTAGTACTGTTGCCATTTTACATTTCTAATAACTTATTCCTAGTACCGTTGCCATTTTACATTTCTAATAACTTATTTCTAGTACTGTCGCCATTTTACATTTCTAATAACTTAATTCTAGTACCGTCGCCATTTTACTTTTCTAATCACTTATTTCTAGTACCGTCGCCATTTTACATTTCTAATAACTTATTTCTAGTACTGTCGCCATTTTACATTTCTAATAACTTATTTCTAGTACCGTCGCCATTTTACATTTCTAATAACTTATTTCTAGTACTGTCGCCATTTTACATTTCTAATAACTTATTTCTAGTACGTCGCCATTTTACATTTTTAATAATTTATTTCTTCGACTTGACCTTGGTCGAAGAAGACTGTCCTCCTCCTCCTCCTCCTCCTTCTTCTTCTTCTTCTTCTTCTTCTAATAACTTATTTCTTCTTCTTCTTCTTCTTCTTCTTCTTCTTCTTTTCTTCTTCTTCTTCTTCTTCTTCTTCTTCTTCTTCTTCTTCTTCTTCTTCTTCTTCTTCCTTCTTCTTCTTCTTCTTCTTCCTTCTTCTTCTTCTTCTTCTTCTTCTTCTTCTTCTTCTTCTTCTTCTTCTTCTTCTTCTTCTTCTTCTTCTTCTTCTTCTTCTTCTTCTTCTTCTTCTTCTTCTTCTTCTTCTTCTTCTTCTTCTTCTTCTTCTTCTTCTTCTTCTTCTTCTTCTTCTTCTTCTTCTTCTTCTTCTTCTTCTTCTTCTTCTTCTTCTTCTTCTTCTTCTTCTTCTTCTTCTTCTTCTTCTTCTTCTTCTTCTTCTTCTTCTTCTTCTTCTTCTTCTTCTTCTTCTTCTTCTTCTTCTTCTTCTTCTTCTTCTTCTTCTTCTTCTTCTTCTTCTTCTTCTTCTTCTTCTTCTTCTTCTTCTTCTTCTTCTTCTTCTTCTTCTTCTTCTTCTTCTTCTTCTTCTTCTTCTTCTTCTTCTTCTTCTTCTTCTTCTTCTTCTTCTTCTTCTTCTTCTTCTTCTTCTTCTTCTTCTTCTTCTTCTTCTTCTTCTTCTTCTTCTTCTTCTTTCTTCTTCTTCTTCTTCTTCTTCTTCTTCTTCTTCTTCTTCTTCTTCTTCTTCTTCTTCTTCTTCTTCTTCTTCTTCTTCTTCTTCTTCTTCTTCTTCTTCTTCTTCTTCTTCTTCTTCTTCTTCTCCTCCATGATAACTGACCAACTCAATTCTTGAGTGTTACTGTCAGCGCCAAAAAAATATGATCCCATTTAGATTTTAAAGGGATGTGCATAATTTAAAGTCTTGATACATTTATTTTCGTTTGATAGTTTTTCTGTTATTGAAGCCTAAAATCATTTACAGGTTTGTGTGTGTGAGTGTGTGTGTGTTTTGTTATTTATTTTTTTCAGTTTGTTATTTTGTCCATCCCATTTATTATGATAACCTTCAGTATTAGAACTGGAAAAGATTACCCGGACGCTGACGCTGTGCCTGGGTAAACACAACTTTCTACATCCGGGTATCGCCCTGGTCGTACCGGAAATGGGCACCGGCCAGAGGGAGATGAGTTGGATGGTGGACACCTACTCGTCCACCTTTGGCTACACGGACATCAATTCACGTGGCTGTGTCACTGGCAAGTCCGTTACACAGGTACCGTACACTGAATGGTTGCATGCTGTCTATTGGGTACGTTGTTGCTGTTGTTGTTGTTGGTGGTGGTGGTGGTGATGTTGATGTTTTTATTGCAAGCTGTCTATTGGGTACGTTGTTGCTGTTGTTGCTGTTGTTGTTGTTGGTGGTGGTGGTAGTGATGTTGATGTTTTTATTGCAAGCTGCCTATTGGGTATGTTGTTGTTGTTGCTGTTGTTGTTGGTGGTGGGGGTGGTGGTGATGTTGATGTTTTTATTGCAAGCTGCCTATTGGATATGTTGTTGTTGTTGTTGTTGTTGTTAGTGATGTTGATGTTTTTATAGTAAGCGTTGATCTGAATGTATAAGTATGACATTGTATGTTCAAGTGGGATTTTCAACACAGCATCTATATTATAGCAAACGTAATTGCAACAAGAATGTCAATGCTCTGCCCTTGCAGATCGCGTCTTTTCTTGGTTAACAATATTTTATTGATGAATGTGTATTGGTATAGTACTAAAGAGGGACGGACACATGATGAGAGAGAGAGAGAGAGAGAGAGAGAGAGAGAGAGAGAGAGAGACAGAGAGAGAGACAGAGAGAGAGAGAGAGAGAGAGAGAGAGAGAGAGAGAGAGAGAGAGAGAGAGAGAGAGAGAGAGAGAGAGAGAGAGAGAGAGAGAGAGAGAGAGAGAGAGAGAGAGAGAGAGAGAGAGAGAGAGAGACAGAGAGAGAGACAGACAGACAGACAGACAGACAGACAGACAGACAGACAGACAGAAGAGAGAGAAAGAGAGAGAGAGAGAGAGAGAGAGAGAGAGAGAGAGAGAGAGAGAGAGAGAGAGAGAGAGAGAGAGAGAGAGAGAGAGAGAGAGAGAGAGAAAGAGAGAGAGAGAGAGAGAGAGAGAGAGAGAGAGAGAGAGAGAGAGAGAGAGAGAGAGAGAGAGAGAGAGAGAGAGAGAGAGAGAGAGAGAGAGAGACGGACAGACAGACAGACAGACAAATCGACTGACAGACAGACAGAGAGAGACAGAGACAGAGACAGAGAGAAAGAAAGAAAGAAGACAGACAGACAGACATACAAACAGACTTATAGACAGAGAGATAGAGGCAAACAGACAGAGGGACTGATAAACAGATATCAAGATACAGAGAGGCATAGACAAAGGCAGAGATAGAGAGAGGTATTGAGTGAGACAAAAGACTGGACGTCAGGCAAGACATGTCGAATTCACAGGCTACAACAGTAAGGACAGCCATGGAATAGACAGACATTTTTTGGAAGTCAAACGGGATATGTTATAAAGACATACTTTGAATCAAGAAAATGTCGTAATATTAAATCAAAACCATGAATTGTGAAACATTGCATGAACTTAATTTCAGTTTCATCTGAAAGGTGGAGAAGAAAAATAAGTAAAAGACAATCGTTAGTAACAGCAGCAAGACAATTTATATTACTCGATTACTTCCCCTTCTTTTTTTTTGTTTTGTTTAGAGGAAAAGATGTTGCCGGTCTCTGACTTCTTTCTTTCAATTTCCCATGATCTTGGTGCTCTATTGAGCATTCAAGTAAGGTGTAATCCATCACTTTCGCAGTACCTCTTTTTTATCACAGGTTGTCACTAATGAGCCCCCCTCCGCCCCCCCCCCCCCTGTGCTGAAGAAAGGATGAAGAAGACGAAGAAGAAGAAGAAGAAGAAGAAGAAGAAGAAGAAGAAGAAGAAGAAGAAGAAGAAGAAGAAGAAGAAGAAGAAGAAGAAGAAGAAGAAGAAGAAGAAGAAGAAGAAGAAGAAGAAGAAGAAGAAGAAGAAAAAGAAGAAGAAGAATAATAAGAAGAAGAAAAAAGAATAAGAAGAAGAAGAAGAAGAAGAAGAAGAAGAAGAAGAAGAAGAAGAAGAAGAAGAAGAAGAAGAAGAAGAAGAAGAAGAAGAAGAAGAAGAAGAAGAAGAAGAAGAAGAAGAAGAAAAAGAAGAAGAAGAAGAAAAATAGAAAAACCATAAACACCAGACAGAATCGAACGCGTGACTTCTGCATTGGCACCCATTACATCGCCATGAAGGGAATTAGCCGTCTATTTATGGTTTGTTATAATTACAGGGGAGGAATCTATGGCCGCAAAACGGCCGCCGGTAAAGGAGTTTTCTTTGCACTCAAGCACTTTATGATGAACGACAACTACATGGAAAGTATCGGCCTGACTCCGGGATTCAAAAATAAAACATTCATCGTGCAGGTACACTTCCGGTATTGGGATCATTTCAATCGTGTTGGTACATTTCGGTATTGAGATAATTTCAATCTTGTTGGTACACTTCCGGTATTGAAATCATTTCAATCGTGTTGGTACACTTTCGTTATTGAGATCATTTCAATCGTGCAGGTACTCTTCTGTTATTGAGATAATTTCAATCGTGCAGGTACTCTTCCGTTATTGAGATAATTTCAATCGTGCAGGTACTCTTCCGTTATTGAGATAATTTCAATCGTGCAGGTACTCTTCCGTTATTGAGATAATTTCAATCGTGCAGGCACTCTTCCGTTATTGAGATAATTTCAATCGTGCAGGCACTCTTCCGTTATTGAGATAATTTCAATCGTGTTTGTACATTTCCGGTATTGAGATAATTTCATTTCAATCGTGTTTGATAATTTCAATTTCCGGTATTGAGATAATTTCAATCGTGTTTGTACTCTTCCGTTATTGAGATAATTTCAATCGTGCAGGTACTCTTCCGTTATTGAGATAATTTCAATCGTGCAGGTACTCTTCCGGTATTGAGATCATTTCAATCGTGTTTGTACACTTCTGGTATTGAGATAATTTCAATCGTGCAGGTACACTTCCGGTATTGATATAATTTCAATCGTTTTGGTACACTTCCGGTATTGAGATCATTTCAATCGTGTTGGTACACTTCCGGTATTTAGATCATTTCATTCGTGTTGGTACACTTCCGATATTGAGATAATTTCAATCGTGTTCGTACACTTCCGGTATTGAGATCATTTTCAATCGTTTTGGTACACTTCCGGTATTTAGATCATTTCAATCGTTTTGGTACACTTCCGGTATTGAGATAATTTCAATCATGTTGGTACACTTCCGGTATTAAAATCATTTCAATCGTGTTTGTACACTTCTGGTATTGAGATCATTTCAATCGTGTTTGTACACTTCCGGTATTGAGATCATTTCAATCGTGTTGGTACACTTCCGGTATTGAGATAATTTCAATCGTGTTGGTATACTTCCGGTATTGAGATCATTTCAATCGTTTTGGTACACTTCCGGTATTGAGATCATTTCAATCGTGTTGGTACACTCCCGGTATTGAGATCATTTCAATCGTTTTGGTACACTTCCGGTATTGAGATCATTTTAATCGTTTTGGTACACTTCGGTATTGAGATCATTTCAATCGTGTTGGATTTCCTGTGTTGCTGTGCAGGTACACTTCCGGTATTGAGATCATTTCAATCGTGTTGCATTTCCTGTGTTGCTGTGCAGGTACACTTCCGGTATTGAGATCATTTCAATCGTGTTGGATTTCTTGTGTTGTTGCTGTGCATGCTAATGTAGTGGCGTGTGCACGTGCTAATGTAGTGAATTAAAACGCGTGTGCACGTGCTAATGTAGTGAATTAAAAACGTGCTAATGTAGTGAATTGTGCACGTGCTAATGTAGTGAATTAAAACGCGTTTGCACGTGCTAATGTAGTGAATTAAAACGCGTGTGCACGTGCTAATGTAGTGAATTAAAACGCGTGTGCACGTGCTAATGTAGTGAATTAAAACATTTCTAATTATGAATTAAAACGCGTGTGCACGTGCTAATTGATGAATTAAAACATTTCTTATTTAAGTCATTTGATGTTCCACAGCTACTAAGGTCATATCGGGGGTTTGAGTAGAATCTTTAAATCTTGCTCAGACTGCCCTGTAAACAGACAGGGAATCATTGACATTCTTTATGTGCTGTCTGTACTATGACATGTTACTGTAAAGTTCTCAGAAGTTGACCTAGTGCTGATGATCAGCGTTATAGAAAATTTTATTATTATTATTATTATTATTATTATTATTATTATTATTATTATTATTATTATTATTATTATCTATTATTATTATTATTATTATTATTATTATTATTATTATTATTATTATTATTATTATTATTATTATTATTATTATTATTATTATTATTATGTTATTAAATGACCCAATTTTTGTCCACGACGTTGTGCTAGCAGCAGGAAGGTACTTTGCTCTGCTTTCATTCCTTGACTCAGGTGTGAATTGGTATTTAGCTGTAGGTAGAAAATGATCTTGTTTGAGTGTTTGTATAAGCGCCTAACAGGCAGATGCACTGAATGCTCCCCAGTGAGTTGAGAACGACATTTGAACAGAATGGCCTGCTGTGGGATAAATGATGCAAGGGTGTTGAGCCTGCACTTGTGCGGGGATACGGACTATGAATTCACCTTATCTCTTTTCTGCCATTTAAAAACCGAGAAATATCATTAAAATCTGAAAAATCGCCATTTAAAAATCGCCATTTAAAATCCGAGAAATATTATCTGAAATCGCCATTTATAATCTGAAAGCCATTTATAATCAAATATTATCTGAAATCGCCATTTATAATCTAAGAAATATTATCTGAAATCGCCATTTATAATACGAGAAATATTATCTGAAATCGCATTTTATAATCATTTAAAATCCGAGAAATATTATCTGAAATCGCCATTTAAAATCCGAGAAATATTATCTGAAATCGCCATTTAAAATCCGAGAAATATTATCTGAAATCGCTGAAATCATTTAAAAAAGAAAAAAGAACCGACACAAAATATGAAACCAAGTCTTTGCACCGCAGTCTGTAGTGTTGTGACGCATGCACCCAAACGTCTGACTCATCCCCAGGGTTTGGGTACTATAGGCCTGCACACATCCCGTTTTTGGTCAAGGCCGGAGCTGTGTGCATCGGTGTGCTAGAGAAGGACGGCTCCTGTTCAACAGCAAGGGCCTCAATCCTGAAGAGCTCGGTCACTACATGACGGCTCAGGGCACAGTGCTGGGTTTTCCAGGCGCCGAAGAGTACTCGGGTGACCTTTTCGCTGAACAATGCGACATCTTTGTGCCTGCCGCCAGCGATAGGCTGGTCACGACACCGGTAGCCAAAAGGCTCAAGGTGAGTATAATAATAGTATGGTCTTTTACGTCGATATTGAAGATCCTGTAACCTTTGCTGTCACTGATACACCTCGGTCAATGGCGTTCCGTGGAAGGTATGGTTTCCCAACCACACTTCTTTCCCATTCTGATGTTTACCTCTTCTTCATTAATTCAGAGTAATGAACTTGTCAATAAATCTGAGGTACAAGGGGCTAAACGGCTATTTCTAAATAGGCCTATTTGGTAGGAATTCAATTTTTTTGCCAGGGTGAGTAGATTCAGGAATTGTAGTATGTGCGACATCTGTATACAATGATTTATTGTATATTAATTTAGCTTCGTTCGAAAAAAATCCCAACGCTCTATACACAGAAACTCTACAAACTAGAAAAAGAAACTTGGCATATACAATACGTAGATGTGAAAAGTCTTGCGATTGGGCGTGGATACATAACTTTTCGCTTAAATAAATAATTTAACAAGAACATTTGTAAACAAGAATTCTCTTTTAAATATTAACCTTAAGCTCACTATGACGGAAGTAGATAAACTATTTCCGGTAAAATATCACAAGCATCCTTCGGTTGAATAGAAGCCGATTAGCATATCGTTCGCATTTCCAGCAGCTTGGCATGATCGATGAGTTGTAATTTCTCTAGCCTACACAAGCCAAACATTTGAATCTCTAGCTGTATTAAAATGTTGACCCAGTTTTAAATCGAGATTCTAGCCGACAGACCATAACTCCATCTTTAGGAATCATGTAGTGATACAATCTACACCTATAATAATATAAAAATCATGCCCATGTTCGCCAAAGGCTCTGTTGATAGGCCACTAAGAGTAACCATATTTTTATTTTGCATGTAGCATTTAAGTCATTCCCAGATAGTTTTTGTTTGAGAAAACGTTCTGCCAAAAGCCGACGTTGAATTAATGTAAACTTCATTGTTTTCACCGTCTTTGTGAATATCATTTTCATTCAGCTAGCCCGCCATTTTGAACAGGTTACACCGGGTGTTTAAAAGTTGGAATAACACCTTCACCCCTACCTGCGTAACCTCAGAATTGAACACTAACCCGATCAAACAATAGTACTCGGTACTATCCGAGGAGTAATGTGCTTGTATTATATAATTCTGAGTTGGTCATTCGTGGTTCGCCAAAGGCTCTGTTGCCAGGCCACTGAGTAACCATATTTTGCATGGACATTCTAAATGATTCCAAGATCGTTTTTGTTCGAAAAATTATTATTTTTCAGAAGTGACGTTTAATTATTATTTTTCAGAAGTGACGTTTAAGTATTGCAAATATTATCGTTTCCCGTCTTTCATTGTGATATCAATTTATCTAGGTCGCCATTTTGAACAGGTTATAATGAAAAAGTTGAAAAAGTTCCATTCGCCATTAGTACCTACACCCTATCTAACAATCGTACTTAGTATCACGTGGGGTATAACGTGCTTGTATGCGTCTCTCTCTCTCTCTCTCTCTCTCTCTCTCTCTCTCTCTCTCTCTCTCTCTCTCTCTCTCTCTCTCTCTCTCTCTCTCTCTCTCTCTCTATATATATATATATATATATATATATATATATATATATATATATATATATATATATATATATATATATATATATACATATATATATCCACCTTTACATCTTACGCAAGGCAAGAATTGTGGTGGAGGCGGCCAATGGGCCCATCACGCCGTCAGCCTACGCGGTCTTGCTGAAGAGAAACGTGCTTGTGTTGCCTGACCTCTTCGCCAACTCAGGGGAGCTATCGTGTCCTACATCGAGTGGCTGAAAAACCTCAACCACGTCAGTTTCGGCAGGCTGAACTTCAAGCACGACCATGACTACAACAAACGGCTGGTGACAAGGTGGGAACCCCTACTGTCGACGGACGGCGTCCGTTTTGGGGAGAGGGCGGGGGGGGGGGGGTTCTGGGATGGTGGTGGCGGTGGTGGCGGTGGTGGTGGTGATGATGATGATGATGATGATGATGATGGTGGTGATGATGTTGATGATGGTGATGGTAAAGATGATAATAATGGGGATGATGGCGATGATGATGATGATGATGAGGATGAGGATGAGGATGAGGATAACGGAGATGATGGCGATGATGATGATGATGGTGATGGTGATGGTGATGGTAAAGGTGAAGATGAGGAGGATGATGCTGATGAGGATGATGATGATGATGATGATGATGATGATGATGACTGTGGCGACGATTAGGATGAAAAAGACAGTGAAGTGTGGTGACGATAATGTGATGGCGCAAGGTGCGGATGAAAATGTGAGTTTAAAGACCGTGCGTGACGATGATTATTGTGATAGTTTTGATGAGGATGACGTCAGCAATGATAATGATGATGATTTGACCACACGGATGGTGATGTTTGTGATGATAAGGCCGATAATGATGAAGACGACACCAACGAGAATTTCGATGATGATGATAATGATAGTGATTATAATGTATTTGTCGTTTGTAGTCTTCATGAAAATGCTCACGTGAGATAGCGTTAAGCTGATTTTTTTTAAATCCCCCCCCACACACATACACAATTGCAAAGGTCCCCTGTCTTCATTTTGCAGCATCCAAAAGTCCTTAGACGACTGGACAACCCTACAAGGCAAGGACGTTTCAAATGACGCGACTAAAAAAGCATTTCCCAGTCTGGCTAGTAAGTGAACTGAAAAGAAACAATAAGATTCCACCATAAAAATCACAAAATAGAATGTCCAAACCAAACATATATATATATATATATATATATATATATATATATATATATATATATATATATATATATATATATATATATATATATATATATATATATATATATATATATATATATATATATATATATATATATATATATATATATATATATATATATATATATATATACATGAAGAATATTAGCATATTTCCGAATCTCATTTAAAAGAACGTCTTGGGACTTTCACATGGCAATTGATATGATTAAAGCATTGAAATAGAAATCACGTGATTGTTACTGCCAGTAATGTATACAGTATACAGTCTGACATTTTGAAGAAAAATAGAAATAACAGATAATAGATGGATGTCCAAATTGTACAATATCATAGTGAAAACTGTGATCGAACCTAGCTTGTTTAACGTTCAACTTATTGTGGTCAAAGTTTCTGTAAAGGCCTATAGATGTGCCTTTAGACCTTAGGAAAGGTTGAAATATATTAATTAATCATATTTTTGCAGTGTTTCCTATCAACTTACACTTTGTTTTTGAAAGCTATCATGTTCTTAACTTTTCGAACAAAAAACGCGCTTCATCGGCATCGATCATGTTTGATTTATACATAGATCGGTCTGCGATACCGTATGGACGGAAGAGATTACGTTGACATCCAGATGTCTACCTAGTGTCTGCGACAAGGGGGGGGGCATCCAAACATACTACATCACCACTCCCTGCATTTATCCTAATATAGCTTTGATACCCAAGAGAAACAGAACAAAACATGTGGTATTTCGTGTATTTCGTGTATTTCGTGTATTTCGTGCATTTCGTGTATTTCGTGTATTTCGTGTATTTCGTGTATTTCGTGTATTTCGTGTATTTCGTGTATTTCGTGTATTTCGTGTATTTCGTGTATTTCGTGTATTTCGTGTATTTCGTGTATTTCGTGTATTTCGTGTATTTCGTGCATTTCGTGTATTTCGTGTATTTCGTGTATTTCGTGTATTTCGTGTATTTCGTGTATTTCGTGTATTTCGTGTATTTCGTGTATTTCGTGCATTTCGTGTATTTCATGTATTTCGTTATTTCGTGTATTTCGTGTATTTCGTGCATTTCGTGTATTTCGTGTATTTCGTGTATTTCGTGTATTTCGTGTATTTCGTGTATTTCGTGTATTTCGTGCATTTCGTGTATTTCGTGTATTTCGTGTATTTAGTGTATTTCGTGTATTTCGTGTCTTTCGTGCATTTCGTGCATTTCGTGCATTTCGTCAGACAACAAACGAGGAATCTCTTCCCATTTATACTTCACACAGTGTCATGTCAGAAGGAAAAACAGGCGGAATGAGGAAGAGGGGCGAGTAGAGAGAATAATCAAGAAGCTGGAAGATTTACTATTATTATTATTATTATTATTATTATTATTATTATTATTATTATTATTATTATTATTATTATTATTATTATTATTATTATTATTATTATTATTATTATTATTATTATTATTATTATTATTATTATTATTATTATTATTATTATTATTATTATTATTATTATTATTATTATTATTATTATTATTATTATTATTATTATTATTATTATTATTATTATTATTATTATTATTATTATTATTATTATTATTATTATTATTATTATTATTATTATTATTATTATTATTATTATTATTATTATTATTATTATTATTATTATTATTATTATTATTATTATTATTATTATTATTATTATTATTATTATTATTATTATTATTATTATTATTATTATTATTATTATTATTATTATTATTATTATTATTATATTATTACTATTATTATTATTATTATTATTATTATTATTGTTGTTGCTGTTGTTATTATTATCATTATTATTATTATTATTATTATTATTATTATTATTATTATTATTATTATTATTATTATTATTATTATTATTATTATTATTATTATTATTATTATTATTATTATTATTATTATTATTATTATTATTATTATTATTATTATTATTATTATTATTATTATTATTATTATTATTATACTAGGGAAAAGTTAAGTCTGACAATACAAAGTAGGCCCACTGCATGTGAAAAGGCTACTTAGACTACTGTAAACTGTAACACAATACAGTAGACAACAGCATAGACATCTCGTAGTCTCCCCGAGTTAGAACACGTCTTCGGTTTATGAATAGATATAACTGCAGTACGGTAAGATCGCATTCAGTTGAGAACTATAGTTATGATAAAGACGTTACCGTCCAAAATAGCTTAAGCTAGATCTGGCTCTAGAGTCACTTTAAACGCATCATTCATGAAGGTTTTCTAAAGCAAATATTCGTCATGGCGTAGTGGTTAATGCGACAGAATAGGAAACAATGGGATGCTGCTGTCCACATCTGGGACGAAGCTTGTTTTTGGGGTTGGTGGTGAGTTTTTTAGTGTGTGTGTGTGGCATTATGTTGTATTGTTGGGTTTGTTGTTGTTACGGGGTTGTTGTTATATGTTTGTTTGGCTTGTTTGTTTTGGGTTTGTTTTTGTGTTATTTGTTCGTTTTTTGGCTGGGGAACACAATTTTTGTAATGGTTTTTAAAGCTCAATACAACAATTGGAACTCAATGTTTGTAAAGGGTTTTTAAAGCTCAATACAACAATTGGAACTCAATGTTGGTAAAGGGTTTTTAAAGCTCAATACAACAATTGAAACACAATGTTTGTAAAGGTTTTTAAAGATCAATACCAAAATTGGAACTCAATGTTTGTAAAGGTTTTAAAGCTCAATACCAAAATTGGAACTCAATGTTTGTAAAGGTTTTAAAACTCAATACCAAAATTGGAACTCAATGTTTGTAAAGGTTTTTAAAACTCAATACCAAAATCGGAAATCAATGTTTGTAAAGGTTTTAAAACTCAATACCAAAATTGGAAATCAATGTTTGTAAAGTTTTTAAAACTCAATACAACAATTGGAACTCAATGTTTGTAAAGGTTTTTAAAACTCAATACCAAAATTGAAACACAATGTTTGTAAAGGTTTTTAAAGTTCAATACCAAAATTGGAACTCAATGTTTGTAAAGGTTTTTAAAGCTCAATACCAAAATTGGAACTCAATGTTTGTAAAGGTTTTTAAAACTCAATACCAAAATTGGAACTCAATGTTTGTAAAGGTTTTAAAACTCAATACCAAAATTGGAAATCAATGTTTGTAAAGGTTTTTAAAACTCAATACCAAAATGGAAATCAATGTTTGTAAAAGGTTTTTAAAACTCAATACCAAAATTGGAAATCAATGTTTGTAAAGGTTTTTAAAACTCAATACCAAAATTGGAACTCAATGTTTGTAAAGGTTTTTAAAACTCAATACCAAAATCGGAAATCAATGTTTGTAAAGGTTTTAAAACTCAATACCAAAATTGGAAATCAATGTTTGTAAAGTTTTTAAAACTCAATACAACAATTGGAACTCAATGTTTTAAAGGTTTTTAAAACTCAATACCAAAATTGAAAACAATGTTTGTAAAAGGTTTTAAAGTTCAATACCAAAATTGGAACTCAATGTTTGTAAAGGTTTGGAAAAACTCAATACCAAAATTGAAATCAATGTTTGTAAAGGTTTTTAAAACTCAATACCAAAATTGAAATCAATGTTTGTAAAGGTTTTTAAAACTCAATACCAAAATTGGAAATCAATGTTTGTAAAGGTTTTAAAACTCAATACCAAAATTGGAAATCAATGTTTGTAAAGGTTTTAAAACTCAATACCAAAATTGGAAATCAATGTTTGTAAAGGTTTTTAAAACTCAATACCAAAATTGGAAATCAATGTTTGTAAAGGTTTTAAAACTCAATACCAAAATTGGAAATCAATGTTTGTAAAGGTTTTAAAACTCAATACCAAAATTGGAACTCAATGTTTTAAAGGGTTTTAAAACTCAATACCAAAATTGGAACTCAATGTTTTGTTTTTAAAACTTTCCAAAAGGGTTTTTTTTAAAACTCAATACCAAAATTGGAAATCAATGTTTGTAAAGGTTTTTAAAACTCAATACCAAAATTGGAACTCAATGTTTTCAAGGATGCAATTATAGACGTACGAGGAATCCAGTGGCGGAAATTATTATTCAACCTGAGGGCTCAGAAAACGTCAAACAAGAATTCAATTTAAGTAACAATGTGTTACCTCGGGGCACTATCGGGCGCCAACAGCTAGAATTTGTATATAATATTCATGATGTATATTATTATGGCGTATAATATTCATGTTTATTATCATGGCGTATTCACGCCCACAGCTAGAATGTGTATATAATATTCATGTATATTATTATGTCGTATTCACGCCCACAGCTAGAATGTGTATATAATATTCATGTTTATTATCATGGCGTATTCACGCCCGCAGCTAGTATGTGTATATAATATTCATGTTTATTATCATGGCGTATTCACGCCCACAGCTAGTATGTGTATATAATATTCATGTTTATTATTATGGCGTATTCATGCCCACAGCTAGAATGTGTATATAATATTCATGTTTATTATCATGGCGTATTCACGCCCGCAGCTAGTATGTGTATATAATATTCATGTTTATTATCATGGCGTATTCACACCCGGAGCTAGAATGTGTATATAATATTCATGTTTATTATCATGGCGTATTCACGCCCGCAGCTAGTATGTGTATATAATATTCATGTTTATTATCATGGCGTATTCACACCCGGAGCTAGAATGTGTATATAATACTCATGTTTATTATCATGGCGTATTCACGCCAGCAGCTAGTATGTGTATATAATATTCATGTATAGTACCATGCCGTTTTCACGCTCACGGCTAGTATTTGTATATGATATCCATGCATATTATCATGGCGTATTCACACAGTAGGTGTATATGATATCCATGCACATTATCATGGCATATTCACACAGTAGGTGTATATGATATTCATGTGTATTATCATGGCGTATTCACACAGTAGGTGTATATGATATTCATGTGTATTATCATGGCGTATTCACACAGTAGGTGTATATGATATTCATGTGTATTATCATGGCGTATTCACACAGTAGGTGTATATGATATTCATGTGTATTATCATGGCGTATTCACACAGTATTTGTATATGATATCCATGCACATTATCATGGCGTATTCACACAGTATTTGTATATGATATCCATGCACATTATCATGGCGTATTCACACAGTAGGTGTATATGATATCCATTCATATTATCATGGCGTATTCGCCTCCACTTTATATATACACTTACCCATAATGTTTTCTTTCATTTCATTCTGTCGCCGTCCGTCTTGGTAGTTTCCAACCTATTTTCAATTACGTTTTTCAGCCTCTAACTTTGTGCTTTGTCTCTATTGAGTTTATCGCCTGACGAAAAGAGTTATATCTCAAACGTTACATAGTTTGCCTTGTCTCTCTGAATGTACTTTGTATCCGTTTTGTCAATTTTCTATTTGAACAAGTAAAAATTACCGCTTTCGTAGAGCGAAAAACAATTGGAAAAAAAAAAGGCAACCGCATTCATATTATGTAATGTAATAGTAAATGTTTGAAATATCAATGTTGTTAACACATATGTTACTTTTGTTGAATATAACCTCCATGTCGAAATAAAGAATGTATTGGATACATTATCTAAAGGGGTGTCGGTGGCCGAGCAGTTAAGCTGCCCAACCTCGATCATGAGGGCCCGAATTCGAATCTTAGCACAGCCAGGTCCGACGTTGTGTTCCTTCTTAACACGCATCCACCCCTCCCACTCTACCCAGGTGCAAATGGGTACAAGCTCTAGCTTGGGAGTAAAAGCCAGCGTCAGACTAGCGTCCTGGCCAGGAGGTGATTATTGTCACCTGTTCCGCTTCACGATATAGAAACCGGGATAAGCTCCGGCTTTATAGGCCAGGCCGTAAGGGCCTTGAAGGAACTTTTCACATTATCTAAATCTGTCTTCACGTCAATTAAGTTTGTCTTCTTACCTGTACTTGTAGACATACCTGAAGTAGACGTTGTACAATCCGACCTGGAAACGACTATCAATACGACAGCCAAGGACATTCAGCAAACGGCCAGTGCATTCAAGCTCGGCCTTGACCTTCGAACCGCCGCCTACATCGTAGCTCTACAAAAGATTTATAGTACCTACGATACCAGTATATTCTGGTCTTAGTTCTGTTAGTCAGTAAAAGTACGAAGTGAAATAAATATTTTATCTGAAAATATTATACATAATTGTGTTTAATGTGATTATGCGCACGAGAGAGAGAGAGAGAGAGAGAGAGAGAGAGAGAGAGAGAGAGAGAGAGAGAGAGAGAGAGAGAGAGAGAGAGAGAGAGAGAGAGAGAGAGAGAGAGAGAGAGAGAGAGAGAGAGAGAGAGAGAGAGAGAGAGAGAGAGAGAGAGAGAGAGAGAATAAGAGAGAGAGAGAGAGAGAGAGAGAGAGAGAGAGAGAGAGAGAGAGAGAGAGAGAGAGAGAGAGAGAGAGAGAGAGAGAGAGAGAGAGAGTGAGAGAGAGACAGAGAGAGAGAGAGAGAGAGAGAGAGAGAGAGAGAGAGAGAGAGAGAGAGAGAGAGAGAGAGAGAGAGAGAGAGAGAGAGAGAGAGAGAGAGAGAGAGAGTGAGAGAGAGAGAGAGAGAGAGAGAGAGAGAGAGAGAGAGAGAGAGAGAGAGAGAGAGAGAGAGAGAGAGAGAGGAGAGAGAGAGGCGGGGCGGGGCGGGGCGGGGTGGGGTGGGTGCGGAGTGAAGAAGATAAAACAATGGACAGATTAAAGAGACGGTGACAAAACGAGGAGAAGAGAACAAAAAGGAACAATAGAGATAAGAGATACATCTTAAGCTTGATCCTTTTTTTAAAATGTTTATCGAAAATCTTATTATATTTCCTTTACAAGGTTCTATTCAAATGATAGAATATGAAAATAGATTCAACATTATAACGTGGCCTCTACATCTGCATGCAATCAGTGCTGGTCTATGCTTCTCTTGATTTTATCTGTGGAGTTTGATACCCTCAGTCAAATATCTTTGATTGTTTGTGTATGTATGTGTGTGTGTGTGTGTGTGTGTGTCTTTCTCTCTCTCTCTCTTTGTTTCACTGGGGTTTTTCTGTACCTCATCCGAAACAATCTCACCCCTCATCGGAGATGCAAAGAATTAATTCACGTTTTTTACGGGCTTAAAGAGATGATGCCTGACCTCTTGTATGTCATCTGACCTGATTTTTGGCAATGCATAACACACACACACATACACACACATATACACACATAACCACGCATGCACACATCAAGAGGCATAGAATGGACATCTAGAACTTTCCTGTATAGGAGAATGGAAAGCCTTAATGAGACCAAGTCATCCAAGGAGCGGACGGCTTAGCGGTTGCTGTTATATTATTATGATTGAAATGTTTCGGTGAGTGTGAATAATACAAGATCAGAAATATTTGGAAGGGGCGGAGCTTGGATGTATGATGTGATCACGTGGTATGTCTCTCCATGTATTTCCTGAGGGTCGCTTGTAGCACGAGCTGTTACATGGCTCCATTTTCCGGCTATGGCGATGCCATCATTTCACGCTAGTATTTGTCACAGGCAATCGTCAAAAAGGAAGATGGCTAAGAATCAACAGAGTGCGTCACGTATGTGTCTATTTCACGTGTCTTATTGTATTTTTAAAACAGATATCTGCTGACTTCACCACAGAAACAGCTCCCCAATGAAATATGAAACTTTTTTTTAACATTAAAGAAGCAATACTTGCTGTCATTATTTGACTGTGTATAAATATTTATCTTAAAGAAATTGTATCTTTTTTAGAATGGCAAGTTGATATCAAATAAAAACAGATTACATAAAAACTAAGATGGAAATAAATCAAATCAGATGGTTTGGGCATGTAAACAGAAAGAACGATAAGAGAATAGCTAAATCGGTAAAACTAAAAAAAACAAGACAAAAAGACCAAAAGGCAGACCTGGAAGAAAGTGGGAAGAAGAGGCGCTAAAATAAAATACTTTCACATACACTCAATGAAAAAGAGCATGTCAGGACAGGGTAACCTGGGAAAAGATCATTTACACTCAATGAAACAGAGCATGTCAGGACAGGATAACCTGGAGAAAGATCATTTACACTCTCTGGAAAAGATCATTTAACTCTGAAAGAGAGCATGTCAGGAAAGCCTGGAGAGCAATGTCAGAGCATGTCAGGGATAGCCTGGAGAAAAGATCATTTACACTCAATGAAGACAGAGCATGATCATTTACACTCAGGACAGGCATATAGTCTGGAGAAAGACCATTTACACTCAATGAAACAGAGCATGTCAGGACTGGGTAGTCTGAGAAAGACCATTTACACTCAATGTCAGGAGAGACCATTTACACTCAATGAAACAGAGCAAGAGCCTGGAGAAAGATCATTTACACTCAATGAAACAGAGCATGTCAGGACTGGGTAGTCTGGAGAAAGACCATTTACACTCAATGAAACAGAGCATGTCAGGACAGGGTAGCCTGGAGAAAGACCATTTTACACTCTATGAAACAGAGCATGTCAGGACAGGGTAGCCTGGAGAAAGACCATTTACACTCAATGAAACAGAGCATGTCGGAACAGGGTAGCCTGGAGAAGATCATTTACACTCAATAAAACAGAACAGGCCAGGACAGGGTAGCCTAGAGAAAGACCATTTACACTCAATGAAACAGAACAGGCCAGGACAGGGTAGCCTGGAGAAAGGTCATTTCGGGCATCTTGGAAGGAAGAATGGCAACTGATGAAGAAAGAAGAAATTCTTTGTATTTGAATTGATGTCAATAAAAAATTGTAGGTATACACATTCACGGTTGTCTTCCAGACTGTCAAGTAAAGATCCTTCCAGGCCGTTACGGCCCTAAAGGCCGGAGCGTATCCCTGTTTCAATAGCGGGAAGGAGAACAGGTCTTACTAGTCACTTTCTAGCCAAGACGCTTGTCGGATGCAGGTTTTATATTCCCAAGCTAGTGCTTGTACGCATTTTCACCTTGGTAGAGTAGGGAAAATGTGTGTTAAGTATATCTCCCAATGAACATAGCTTTGCTAGGATTCGAAACCAGGATATCATGATCCGGCAGCCTAACCGCCACTTCCAAAATGTAAACGAACGTATAAATAAACAAACAACGAGTGCCCTAGTGATAAGCCAGGTAATGAGCTTCCTGCAATTCCTCCAAAATACGTCATCTTTGGTTTCTGTGTCTATTTCTTGGCTGCCATTTTATGCATCTGTTTGTCCACCTGTCGCCTTTAAATGTTGCTAAATGGCTTGGCCCATTTCCATGTTTGTCTTATTAAGTGCTTGAAGACATCAGTGGGCCCTTGTCCGTTTTCTTATTTCGACCCAACGAATCTAATTTGTAATTGCTCGTTATAAAATGCATGTTGCCAATAATTATCGCTATGTCAAATGTAAGCTCTGGGAAAACTTTTAAAATAAATCCCAAAACCAAACACGAGCAATGAAAGCTACAAAAAGATAAAACAAAAACTAGAAACATAACATGACAAATGAAATGGTGGAGAGGTGGTGTTTGTTGTCTTCTTGGATTTGCTTTGCAAATTATGATGTGGTTTCGATTTTGCACTTCGCTATTGAAATACTAATGTCGTTATCCCCAATTTTGCTCTCATCAATGGGTATTACAAATTATGCCTCAGGATACCGGGATGAAATCTATTCTATGATATCAATAGGAATAGTGTTAGTATTTTTAAAATAGCTAGATATCTTCTCAATCAATTAGTGACTTTATTTATTTCTTTAGTTTTTTCCATTTTCTTTGGAGAGAGGGCGTTTTGTTTTTTGAAGTTTGTTTGGGTATTGGGTTGGGTTTTTTTTTGGGGGGGAGGATTTTTGGGGTGGTGATGTTTTTGGGAGGTGTAGGGGTAGGGGAGGGGTATTTTCGTGATGAACGTGCTGGGAGGTAAGCCCTGGAGATCAGACAGATTGCACCATCCTGGGAAGGTTAGAATATTCATATTTTATCTTTTGATCTGTTAATCTCTTTGACTTCCAACGTTTACATCCGAAGATCTCCAATAAACATCTACACGTAGCCTAAATGCCTCTCAGAACTCCTCAAGATCTCAACCACTGATATGGTCAGCCATCGCCCTGAAATCAATTGAAGGCTGAGGCCAATGGGGCAACACTACATTGATTCTGATTGGCAGGCCATTTCGTTACAGCTTCTCTGATTGGTTGAAGAATTGATGTCGTTTGTCTTACACGATTTTATGTCCATCCAACTTTGATTTAAGATAATTGCATCCCACCCCTCTCCCTCTCTCCCCTCCCCACCCCACGCACCCCCGCGCGCGTATATGTCTCTGCGTTTGGTAAGTGGTAGGAAACTTTTGTTTAAGAGACAAACTGACTATTCAGATTATTATTTTTTGTTTGTAGAATGTGTTGACGCCTTTGATATTATCACGTCATAATTGTGACAATTGAGTGAAATGTAAGAACCAAGGACACAGGGAATTGATGAAAAGTTATTTCTGACACCCAAGTCAGAAGGGTGTAAAATTTTAAGATAACACAATGCGGGTTAGAGAATTGGGTTGTATGGAGATTGGCATGTGGCTGGCTTGTTGCGAGTTATCTGCCCTTGTGTGGCCACTTTGCTTGTCACTTGTATAAGGGGCGGCTTTTTAAAATTATTAATCTTTTTATCGTAAGAAGAAAAAAAAACCAACTAATTATCTTGTCAATCCTTGACAGGATTAATCAGAAGTTTAAACAAGGTTAGCATAGTACTGTCTTCTATAATGAATAAATTGATGTACATTTTGTCCCGCTTTATTTAAGCGAACCAATTTCTTTTGTCAAAAATAAATTATTTCTACATTTGCTTTGTCAGATTTTTTTCTTGGTATTTGTCCTTTCTTATTTCAGGTTTTTTTCCTCTATTTTTTTTCTTTCTGTCTTTCTTTCTTTCTTTCTTTCTCTTTCTTTCTTTCTTTCTTTCTTTCTTTTTTCTCTCTCTTTTTTCTTTCATTTTTTCTTCATTTCGTTTTTTCTTTCTTTCTTTCCCTTTCTTTTTATTTATTCATTTCTGTTTTTTGTTTGATTTAATTTTGCATTGATACTTGATTTTCTCTCATAATGTTTGTGTTATTTTAAGAGTCTTCACCTAAGCCTTTGTTTGAATTTAAAACGAAAGTGGACACATGTTTGTAATAACAAAAACTGATCCATCGGAGCCTTTTGACAGCCGATTCTTCCATTATACGTGTAAGGAAGGGCCATGTGTCGACTTTTCTTCGATGGTAATGAATTTACTTACTTCCCATGACATTTGTACAAAGGGAAGACACATGCAAGGAAGCGGGGTTGAAAGAAGACAAAATTAAAAATAAGAAATACCTAATAAGAATACAAAAGATACCAAAATACCCCTAAAACAGAACAAATATATAAAAAAAGGAATACATTCAACAAAATATAGAAAGGATGACATTTCAAATATGTAAATCTACCGTATTATAGTATTCTTCACACACACACACACATACACACACACACACACCCACAAGCTCATAACATAAATAAAGAGACCAACAAAACACACAAAAAGAAGAGACTGAATATAGAGACAAACTAAAGAAAGAACATAGAATAATAACATAGGAAAATGAGAAAATTGTTTTTGTCTCATTACACTATTACAGTAGAGTGGCACGAGAGATACTGTAATCGGACTACACTGGACTATGGCCTGTCATTTCTAGAATCGATTCTATCCCAATCGTTCCCTCTCCTTTTTTCTTGCATCCTTCGCCCTCCCTACACCCCTCCCCCTCCACCTCTCTTTTCTCCAACGTCTCTCTTCCTTCTCTAACTTTCACAAACATCACAACCACAACCCCTATTTCCATCCCTAACCCCCAACCCCAACCCCACCCCCTCCCCCCCTCTGCAGACTTTCCTCAAGCACACCAAAGTTAATCCTGTAGCCGGTAACTGGATAGCTCCGATACTCCCTCTACTTGGCATGGTCTTTCTCCTGGCGGCCATCAACTATCGGAAGTGACGTGTAGGAACCACCAGCCCTTTCATAACGGTTCCACGTCTAAGTCAGGCGCGTCAACCCATTGGGGTTGGGCTGGGTTAGGTTGGGTTGGGTTGGGGTTGGGTTTGTTGTTTTTTTTTGGGGGGAGGACGGGGGTTCTTCTTCTTCTTCTTTTTTCTTCTTCTTCGCTCGAAACAATGTTTTATTTATTTATTAAAATTAATAAGTTTCTTACTTTCGACTAAAGTTAATAGTATTTAGATGACATCAAAGACGTCACAGCTGAGTCAAGTCAAAAGTCATAAATAAACGCCAATAAGGGACAACGTCACCCAAAGAAAACAGAACAGATACATGTACTTAGAAAACGCCTTGTTGGCTTGGTTTTTTGTTCGGCTGGAGCAGTTGTGTAAACTGTCAAGACATTTGCATTACATCCCTGCCGTTGTTTTGTCAGGTGTGAATGAATCAGTGAGTGTCCTCAGTGCTTTCAGAAAGGAAAGAGGTTGTGTAAATATGATGTTTATGACAATGGCAGTATGATAAAGATGACCTGATTCCAAATATTTCATCATCATCATTATGATCATCATATTCATGATCATCCTCCTCCTCATCATTATCATTATCAGCAGCAGCAGTATCATCATCATCATCATCCTCATCATCATCAACATCATCATCAACACTATATTCCGTTGGACATTGAACCCCTGGCAGCATCTCTGAATGTCTCTCTCTCTCCTGTGTCCTTCTTCCTGACGCTGTTATCCCCCTCCCCTCCCCCAAATGCTTCTTCTATTATCTTTCTCCAATCCTCTGCATGGCTTTTCTCTAATTCATTTTACCCTCCAGAATCTTCCTTCCTGGATCTTCATGTCGTTTGATATGGTCAAAGTATTCCAGCTGTCTACTTCAAACAGACTGTTCCAGCCGTCTTCCCTTTACCTGTAGCTGTTATCTTACGTATGTTTTGGTACTGTGTTCAGTCCATGAAACTACATATATTTCTGTAGTATTTCATTTCCAATGAATTTAACAATTTAATTATCTTGTTCAAGAAGTCATTAAGACTTGACTTATTTGACTCAGGGCCTTCCGCTATCGAGGTCATCAGACTTCGCAGCCTCGGTTGTGCTATCTCTTGTTTTCCCCCGGTGAAAGTGAACCAGTTAGTTATTGAGAACAATAAATATACCATTTTCATTGGTGAGGGGAGGCATCTAAGTCTAACACGAGTTTTAAGTCAAACGCATTTGTTTGATAAGATTGAAATTTTTTAAAATTCTTTGTAACTTTGACGTAAGGGAGAAACACAGACGTAGAGGTTACTGGGATGATTACTCAACATTTGAAATATCAGACAAAAGCATTTCCAAAACGTCTCCGTGAATAAGGAGTTCCGATTTTACGATCTCAGTGTCAAGTGGTGTGTTCTACAGCTGCTGATTTGGTTTTTGTATCAAAATTTTGCTGATCGGTTTCTCATTTTTTTTTTTGTTCAAGTTGTTCACGTGTTGTAAGTATTGTTTCCCGTTCTTTCTGTCAAGCTTGTAGGTAAGTAGTTGACTATTATTTCAATTTCATTTGTCATTTGATTACTACGCTTTTCTTTGATCTAGAGAAAATGGTGGATATTCCTTATGCCCGATGTTGAGAGAGTTGCTCCTCTCTACATCTTAGTCACCGCCTAGTCCTCCTCTTGTCTTATGCTGGGAAAGAAATTGATGGCCTTACGATTGGTCGTGCTCTTGCCAAGCTGGTGGGAACAGGGTTGAATAAATGGCGCTCAACGTTTGGGGTGGGGGAGGGGGAGGGATTTGGAGAATCTATGCGAAATCAATTGAAGCTGGGAGGAATGTTAACGGCGGGGTTCATCCTGAAAGGTTTTGTATTTTTCACTATTATTTAACAACCCCTTCAAACTGAATGATTCTTCTGTTCCCTCCACAAAATTAATCGTTGGAGGACTCTCCTTATGTTGACAATGATGTGTAATTGTAGACATTTTGAAACAATTGAATCAGACTCCTTTCCCCACTAAAATATGAATGTTATAGAAGTGAAGTGGAGGTTGGACCCCATATAAGACATGGGTCGACGATTTGTGTATATTGAGGTACCAACGATTAATTTATCTTTGCTTTTAAACTTGGTAAGTGGTCGGCGTCTCTCTAGTATAGGGAACAATTAAGAACAAAAAAGAACATGACTTAATCAAAAGAGAAATGACTATAAAAGAGGATAAAAGAAGGATGCAACAAATGAAGGAGCGAAGGAGGGGGTTGAAAGTTTAATATCCTGCCCAAGTAGTCCTCATAACCAACAATGCGAGTGATGACAATATCATGAATAAACACACGGAAAACACAGAGGAAAGAGGGAATGAGGAAGAAAACGATAATTTGTATGACATGAGTCAAAGGAGGAGAACACGCCAGCCACTTATAAGTGAACATGTTCTCCACATGTCACGAGCAACACGGAGTCCTTCTGGTAAAAGAGGGCGGAAGAGGACAGTGTCACCTATCAGACAAGAAAAAGAGCGCGGAGTGTAACCGATCACCGCTAGTATTGAATCAATGAATTGTGACTTTTTTTACTTACGACTCGGACCGAATTTCGGACAGACCTACCGATTAACGTTCACGGCTTGGTTCCAAAGTTTTGTCCTCTAAACTGTAGAGGCTTAAATAACAACAAAAAGCGGAAA
>JAXRKP010000843.1:2500-7500 GCA_037039925.1 Doris montereyensis
AGGACAGGTCATGAACACAGAATTAGAGACAGCTGAACGTTCACTTACAACAACAAAAAGACGAAGAAAGATAAAAACTTGGGAAAAAACGAATATTCAATAATAGAGGTATGCGTGGATAGGAAAGTAGTGAAAAGCTGACAGTGTGACATATCTATCACGATAGAAGATGGATCGACACTGGATCCTGAACAAGGGTTGAAAATAAACAAAAAGAGAGAGAGGAGGGAGAGAGAGAGAGAGAGAGAGAGAGAGAGAGAGAGAGAGAGAGAGAGAGAGAGAGAGAGAGAGAGAGAGAGAGAGAGAGAGAGAGAGAGAGAGAGAGAGAGAGAAGAGAGAGAGAGAGAGAGAGAGAGAGAGAGAGAGAAAGAGAGAGATGGGGGAGGAGAGAAGAGATGAGAGAGAGAGAGAGAGAGAGAGAGAGAGAGAGAGAGAGAAAGAGAGAGAGAGAGAGAGAGAGAGAGAGAGTTGAGAATGAGAGAGAGAGAGAGAGAATGAGAGAAGACAGACAGACAGACAGACATAGACAGAGAGGGGGAGAGAGAGAGAGAGACCAGAAAAGAGAGAGAGAGAAGAGAGAGAGACAGAGAGAGAGACAGACAGACAGAGAGAGACAGAGACAGAGGAGAGAGAGAGAGAGATTGAAGAGAGAGAGAGAGAGAGAGAGAGAGAGAGACAGAAGAGAGAGAGATAGAGAGAGAGAGTGAGAATGAGAGGGAGAGAGAACAGACAGACAGAGACAGACAGAGATTTGATTGTTCGTGAAGAAAGAGGGGTTTTTCAACCGCCCACCAGACAGACGGACAGAGAACAGAGAGGGGAGCTCTCTCTGGGACTCGCCAAATGAGAGGCAGGGACCAGTACAAAAAATAACAAAATAAATAATGGACCACTGAAGGGTGAGAGTGAGATGAGCTGAAATGAGGAGAAATTGCACAGAGGTGTTGGGTTGAATAAAGGTGGACTGAATCTGGTAAGAGGAGAAAAACAGATGTGTGTATGTGTGGGGTGAATGACATGAAAAAACTGGAAAAAAAGGAGGAGAAAGATACAAAAAGCCCTAAGCGCCGTCATGGGAGTTCCTTTCAAAAATATCATAGGTAAAGATATGAATAGCTGCACTGTGTGGAGACAGGGACAATAGGATCAGTTAGAAATGGATTAATGATGATTACCTCTCAAGGAGCATTGGGAAAATGCTCTGATAGGTGAATTCCAATTTCTTTCAGAGAAAGGAATATAGACTATCATTAATATCATGTTCAATAGAGTCGTCCATGTCGTCGCAAATTAAGCGTTAACGAAATGACCTGATTGATGTCTTTTAGTCACCTCGTCTCCGATTTACTATATATTATAAAACTAAATCAAAATGTTCAAGTTGCTTTGGCAATATCAGTGAATCGATCCTTACTCACTACAGACTGGCCGTGAACAACAGTGTTTCGCATGGAAATCACCACGGAGGGTTAAACCTAAATCTTAACACGTTTGTTTAAATTAATGCCAAACAAAATAATCCTTAATGAGATTAAAATCCACAAACACCAACGACAAAAGTCGAATGATTTGTCTGTTTTATCCCATTCCTTTCACCTGCAAACATAAAAACAAACGACAAACCCCTGAATTTTGCTCCTGAAAAGTGTGAAAGTGATAGGTCAAGGGCAATAATGCAGAGATCATGCTTCCTGACTGAAAGTGATTTGGGGGTCAATGACAATACTTGACAACGAGTGGGATGAACAACACCAAATCAAACACTGCAAGAATGGAGCGTTGGTGGACGGGACCTACTTTGTATTGTCCGTTATGGGACAACTGTAAAAGAAAAAACGTGTTGGCGGGACTTTCTTTTTTCTTCTTACTCAGACGTTAATTTAATCTTTGTATCTCGGATGGAAACTAATAAGGGTTGTTGCGGATTTGTCATCAGAAAATGAGAACGCATAACATCCAGTCGCCAACATTCAGAGTCAAATCCCAGATTGATAATTTATCTGCTTTTCTTTTCAGATGCTTTGAAATTTCAGCTTCCAGGAACGGATAACGTTGCCCTTTGCGCCTAAACTATAATAATAACTATTATCGGCCCAAGCCCAGACGGATAAAAAATAACGAGGCACTGACGAGAAGAGGAGAACAGACAGCCAGCCCAATCGTAATAACAATAATCGGAAATAATTCGCCCTCCAAAAATAAAAGTTGCATCACTTGTCATCGGAACATTATCAAAATCTCAAAGTCGCATCACTTGTCAATGGAACATCGCCATATTTGCCCTCCAAAACCTTGACTCAAAGTCGCATCATTTGTCAATGGAACATCGCCATATTTGCCCTCCAAAAGACTATCGCATCCCTTGTCAATTGATATTCGCCCTCTAAAACATTTGACTCAAATTCCGTTACTTGTCATCGGAACATCGTTTTGCCCTTTGACTCACAAACAGGCGTGTTTGCACAACCTTTCGGAATTCGATTGAATAACCATTAGAGTAAGAGAAGACAGACAAAGCCAGCGAGAGTCGTACGTTTCGGCTATTGGAAGTAGTGCTGGACCCTGCCAAGTGTATTGGCACCAATTGCTTTCTGGTGTTTGCGTTTTGTTTCTTGTTTTGGGATTTGATTGTTCGTGGGGGTTTTTTCTGTTCTCTGGGATTCGAGCTGAAGAAGAAAGACAGATGAGGACTTCACGACGGGGTGAATGACATGAAAAAAGAAAAAAGAAAATGCACCTTTCAAAAATATCAAGGAAGGAATCTGCACGGAGGGGCGATCATTAAAATGAGTCAGTGGGAAAATGCTCTGGGGCCCATGTTCAGACGCTTAGCGTTAACGATCCGACTAAATCAGCCATCCGTGACGTTCGTGGAAATGTTAACCTAAATGCCAAACATCAGCATGGATGTTGTAAGCCAAACATCCAATCGGGCCGTTCAGACACATGTTTCTACGTGTATGCAAACATAACAAAAACGACAAACCCTAATTTTGCTCCTGTAGGTCAATAATGCAGCAATACTTGACAACGAGTGTGGATCCACCAAACATTGCATTTAATCACTAACACGGATTTGTCATCAGAAATGAGAACGCCTTGCGCATTTTGGAATTTGGAACGGATGGTAATTTTAATTATATAATAATTATAATCCCTTCTGAATGTCTGAAACATGTTTGGTTAGTCCAGATCAAGGGTCGTGAATTCACGCCACTGACATTTAAGAACATGATGGATGTTGTAAGACCCAGCCAATTAGTAAGCTATTTTGTGGCATGGTTTTATTATATAATAATTATAATCCCTTCTGAATGTTGCATTTAACTCTGTCTGCCTGCCTGTATATGTATGCATGTCTGTCTGTCTGTCCGTCTATCTCTCCCTCTCCCTCTCCCTCTCTCTCTCTCTCTCTCTCTCTCTCTCTCTCTCTCTCTCTCTCTCTCTCTCTCTCTCTCTCTCTCTCTCTCTCTCTCTCTCTCTCTCTCTCTCTCTCTCTCTCTCTCACACACACACAAACACACACACACACGTTTAGATGCATCCATTCACTTACTCATTTGCTCTCTTCACAGCTTGTTTCTCTAAGCTGCACATTAAATGAAGAAGGAAAGTCTATCGTCGCAGTGGGCCATTCACCCGTTAGGGAACAAATTGAACTTTTCTCATAATTTAAATCCTAAAAAGATTGCTTTCAAAAGTGGCGTAGTCAGCCAAAGAGGAAAGACAACTATAATTCAAATACTTTTAAAAAAAAATAACTATTGACAGCCCGAAACATGATTTATTGGTTTGATTTGATTTACCCATATGCACAACTAAAGTGATCTCGTGGTTTTTAGTAAGATTTTAAATTTTACTCCGACAACCCTGTAAACGGCCAAGTTATCTTTAAAGTGCATAGTGTTGTGATCTGCACAAGCGGCCTCTTTTTATCATCGGTCTCAGATGGCACTAGTTGTCGATCCACCTACCTGGATCAAGGGATGGGTTTTACTCAGAAGAAAAAAAGACTCGCAAATTTTTTTGTCAACCTTTTGGTTGAGCGGCCGACATCTTGCCTTCGGACTACCGAGTCCCCTGAGGCATGATATTGATAAGGATGATTTCACTACCTCCCAGACATTAGTTAATGATCAGTCCAAGCCACATCATAACCTCCTTAGAAAACACAGAACAGGAAAGAGTAATAATAATTTTTTTTAAAAGCGTACAGCTCCGCGCTCCATTAGCTCTGCAAGTTCAGAAGCCATGTCGAAACAACCACTTCCTTAAATACAAAGGAAACGCAGGAAACGGGAAGATCAACCATAAAAGACTTCCCTGCTACATAAATACAAACGGAGACAAGACCACTGACTTCACTCTTGAAATTAGCAATAAATCAAATAATGTAAAATAGTTAAATACGCTAAACGGGATGATGAGTGTTATAAACAAAACTAAACGTCAATCATCAGTAGCGATGATAACAAAGATAGCAGAAAAAGCTGATGATATAATGTCTCTGATTTATTTATTTTTTAAACAACACATTAATGACAAAGTGACTACACCACCCAAAAAAGGGCGTCATGTGTCTGAGCTAAGGTTTATATCGTTCTTCTTTTACAAAGCAAAAAAAAAATTGAAGTATGTGAGTTTTCGAAATCATAATAATAATTTTAATAATAATAATAATATTAATAATAATAATAATAATAATAATAATAATAATAATAATAATAATATAATAATAATAATAATAATATTAATAACAATAATAATAATAATAATAATAATAATAATAATAATAATAATAATAATAATAATAATAATAATAATATAATAACTACACAATTATTATTCTTTTACACGAAAAACGGTTTGACCTATGAGAGCAAGAAGAAAAATGCCAGCACCATTTAGAAAAACAAAACAAAACCCAAAAAATGAAGTAACTCCAGACATCCACTGGTAACAAGCCAAGAAAGTTAACAATATCTTCGCGTGATCGACCC
>JAXRKP010000843.1:15000-30000 GCA_037039925.1 Doris montereyensis
TACCGGACCGGGACAGACCCAGAATTCGCCCAGCAACAGCGCCTGGTGGTGAAAAGCCAGAATGTAGGACATACGAGTATGAGAATGAGAATGAGAGCCCGCTCTCATATCTAGAGCCGCCTCGGGGGATGTGGCATGGAGATGGTCAGTCGATAGGTTAGGTGTGTTCATGCTGGCTGGCTGGAAAGTTACTGACAAACGGAGGGAGAGAAAAAAAAAAGGGTAGCGTTGCTTTTGTGTTTGGAATCATGATTGACTTTTATGTAGAACAAAGTTACATCTTATTTCAAACAGCCATTTATTTTGTATGCGTCCACACTATAAATTGGAGACATCGACGTGACACCTTTTTTCTTCTCCTCTATAATTAAAAATATATATATACATACACACACACACACACATATTGTAATACATGTATAATAAACTGCTCAAACTTTCGTCTTCGTTGTCCCATCCCCTCCCTCCCTCCCTCCTTCGCCTTGCGCCTCATCGCGCGCCTGCTCATTGGATTTTTGCGGGCCCTCATCTTAAAATCCTCTGAAGAGGATCCCAGTTCTATTTTTTTATTTAACAAATTTCATTAACACAATATGTCATAAAGACATTTTTTTCAGCTAGTCATGTATTCATGATGAAAATGATATTATTATACTAATTCTTCAAACATTATCACAAAGGGAAAATAAAAGGGCAAACAGAAAATGATTTCCATCAGGAATCAGCAATCAAACCATGGCAGATAATCATCTTAGAATTGCAAAAGATAAGAGAAAGTTAACTTGAAAAGGTATGCGTATTATAAGATATACAAATCATGGGCTCCAGGAGTTGTTTCGTCTCTATCGTGCTTATATTATAGATTCAACGTTTTGGAGATCAAACAGTTCTGTTTTCCTTACTTGGGGGTAGATGTACAAGGGTACCCAGCTGAAGGCGCAAATAAACGCGCAAATAAAAACAATCCAATCCAAAGCAAGTATAAACGTTAGGTTACATGGGGACATAGGGAGTAAATAAATCCACAAACAGACATGTATTTTGTGTACAAATCATGCTGGTGCATGGGAATGCAATGCAAGAAGATACAAAGGAAGCAGATTTGTAGGTAGGTTTGAAAGATAGGCAGGTTGGCAATTCAGGAGCCTCATTGGTATGTAGTAGTGAGCTTCGAAGGACAAGATGTGTTGTTGTTTTAGTCTGTTTTTGGGTGTGTTTTCTTTTCTTTGTTTAGTTTGGTTTTGCTGTTTTGTATCCTATAAATTTCTTGTTTTGGGGGAGTTTTTTGCTTTTGATTTGGTTCGGGGATATTCTTTGTTTTTTATTGTTGTTTGTTGGTTTTTTTTGTTCTAGGAATATTGTAAACATTCTAATGAATTGTCAAATTCCTCGTTAAACTTACTAAATTTTGCTCCATTAATTCATACACATTTATATCATTATTATTTTTTTTTTTATTTGTTTCGTATTCCCAGATCGATCCGTCCGACACTTTCGAGGAGGACCACAGGCACTACTCTTTCATGGCCGTACTTGCCATGATGACCCTCTTCCTCCTCATCACCATTTCCATCACAGGCCTGCTCCTGGGCTTCTGCCGGAAGAAGGACAGCGGCTACTTGGGGTCGGAGGGCAAGATGGACGGCAGCTCACAGTTCGAACTCAACGATATCGATTCGGAGGTCGAAGCCAGGACCTGCAGGGACGACCCCCCGGTGTCTGTTACTATCATCTCAGCGATGACGATATGGATGACGACAGCGATGATGACGCCGACGATGCTGGCACGAGTGTCCAACGTAAAACAAAGCAAAAAAAGGGATGATCGAAAGCGCGAACGGAAATGGAGAAAAAGCGCGATAGAGGTTACTACTACCACCTCTACAACAATGACGACGAAGAAAGCTGGGACGGAAAGGGCGATGGCGTCGGTTCAAATGCGCCTGACAATGACAGTGCACAAGACCGGCCTCCCTAAGCGGTCAAGGACTTTTCCACAACTGCACAACGTCCTCGCTTCCTGCATCAGGGGCACGGGCCTAACGCAGAAAACGTCCAGTACAAAAAGCTACAACCCTCGCCTACGGCACGCAAAGACGCTCCGTTGGGCACGGTTGAAAAAGGCTTGAACAATACTCCTCCCTCACATTCAACGGACGTGTCAAAGCGTGCATATTCAGCATGCGCGTCGTCATCCTCATCATTATTATCATCATCATCGGACGTTCACCGCCACCAACACACCCAAGCATCAGCTGTACAAATAAACAACTCCAACAGCGGCTCTGCCTACTCCCCTGGAGGAAGGGCGTCCGCACCAGACAGGCGCACCTTAAGCAAAGGCAGGCCAGAAACCAGCGGCAGCCTTCACACCATCTCCACCAACAGAGCAAACTCAGGCCTCGCCATATGCAACACTACTCCTCACTCAGCTACCACAGGCACACCAAGTTGCACCATGCCGTCAAACACAATGCCTGGCCAAAACATAAACGCGTCCCAATCGTGTGGCCCGAGGGGGGAGGCTGCCTGTACAAGTCGCACAGCATCCATGCCATCCCCTGCTCAGAACCGAAAAGAGCCTCAGACGAGTGCTGGCACTCCAGAGAGGTCCCGGTGCCAAGTACAGGTAAAGGTGGAAAGAGTTGATTACAACAACGATGAAGAGGAAGTGCACCATGACCTCTTGCAGCATGAGCGCATTTGACAGGCACGATCAACACTTACTGACTTGTTTGGAAATATTGAGTGACAAATTAACGCGTGTGAAATAAAATTTGAAAACATCAAGTTATATCAATTTAAATTAAACTAATACTTCCTTTTCGCTTATATCTGCAATTGCTTATGCCGGTGACTGATACGAGATCAGTAAATTCACACAAAAAGAAGATAAAATTAATATGTATAATTAACCATGCAAAAGCAAAAACTCTACAGCAAGGCTGTTTAATATCAGACAAAGGGATATAATCAGTAAAAATGTAGAGAAGTTATTCCCCTTACAAAAATCACCCTTCATTATACAGATATAGAAGTTCATGCAATAGCGATTTATCCAAAAAAAATGTGGATAGGATATGACAAATCTTTGGATTTAGTGGGTTTAAAAAAAGGACGACAAACGCTTTATCCAGTATATAACACCACTATAAAGATGATTTGCAGAAAATGCAGTAATTCAGAATCTGGTGACATTCCCATCCTCATCACCCCACAATCGGCAATAAATTTAACTGTTAAAAATGTGGCCCCTCTAATAAATACACAAAACACAAACATACCTACATATACACACACACACAGTGCCTACTTTTTAAAATAAATTGAAGGGTCATGATGAACCACACACTAAACTGTCATGAGGAATATCCAATGGATGTTTTTTAATCTTACTTCCAAATTGTCAAGATTTCAAAATTTCTTGAGCAAGGATAAACATTAAGTAAATAGAAAGGATTGTTGAATTTCAGTTTTGGTAACTCTTGACATCTCTGAAGTGTAAAGGCAGCTATTTCTAAACTTTTTTTTAACTGTAAGTGTAAGAATACAACAATATAACACAAAGAATTTATTTTTTTAATATGACAACAGCATAAGAAAAAGAGAAGTTTTGTTTCCTTGAAATTTACTCCACCCACCATGCAAGGTACTCTCAGGGTACATCAAGAGAGACAGCAAGATGAAAGATAAGTGGAAGAGATGAAGCAGAGAAGGTAGCACTGGTCTACCGCCAGCGAAAAGAGAAGAAGAAGAAGTCAACATTTATGATATTCACCCTTCCCCGCCTCTCCCTTCCCTGTCCAAGGTATAAAAAAAGTAAACCCACTTCATTTCTTCATAATGCACCCTGTTTTCCTTAAGATCAACAGTCAAAGAAACAGTGCTTCATCTGATTTGAGCGCATATCCTCTTTACATGAAGAAAAGAGAGAGAGAGAGAGAGAGAGAGAGAGAGAGAGAGAGAGAGAGAGAGAGAGAGAGAGAGAGAGAGAGAGAGAGAGAGAGGAGAGAGAGAGAGAGAGAGGAGAAAGAGAGGGAGACAGAGAAAGAGAGAGAGAGAAAAGAGAGAAACAGACAAACAGGGAAAAGAGAAAAAGAGAAAGAAAAAGAAACAAAGAGATAAGGAGAGAGACAGACAGAGAGAAGAGAATTAGATCAACAATGATCACACAGAGCTGGATGAGGATAATGACCCAACATACTGACACAAAGAACTCATATCCAACAAGACATGAAAATGCCAAATCTAGTGTCACAAAAGTATCATAAAAAGAGATGTCCTACCTTTATGACCGACGCCAGATGTTCTGCTCCCCTCGGAGACAAACTGCAGCCACTTAGATTGACAGAGTTGATGTGCTTACTGTTTTTCAGACCTTTGCATAAAGCTGTGACAAAGGAAATAATGTAAGAACATATTTTCCATGAACGTGTTGCAAACCTGATTTGTACTTACATCATAATATTATAAACGATGCCATAATGAGCCTTTCATACAGAAAAATATTAATATTTTTCATTCTCAATATATATAAAATTAGTCAAAAGGAAATGTGTAACTTTTTAATTTCCTATAGATATGAGGTTAGACAACGACACATTTCCTTTGGGTCAATTTTATATAGATCTATATATATAACACTGAACATCTCTAACTTTGACCGCTTATAACTCAGGAACCACGGCAAGCAAAATCTCCATATTTCACATGTAGATTTCAAATAGCCAGCTTTAGGTTCTTAGCGAATAAACTCTTGGACCACATCAGTATTTTGATTGACTAGAAAACAATTGTTTTGCCTGCAATCCATGAAGCTTTTTATTGTTACTAGATCTAATTTCTTGATTTCCGTAGAATAAAAAGCCTGCATAACTTCAGTATCGTGTACTACGTAAAAAGCCTGTTTAACTTCAGCATCAAGTACTAATTTGATCTAATAATCGTAATTGATATCACCCCATAACCGATATAATGGTTTCTGAGTTAACCGCAGTCAGAGTTCAAGAGACCCACCTTTATAATATAGAGAAATCATAATTCAACATTATTTACGGACATATTTGTTATATATAAATATGTAAGAAAATCTAATCCCAAACCAGTACGTTCACAGTCAAATTCATGAACACTAGCAGTAATACTCAAGAATTGAGTAAGTCAGTTATTACAGTTATTACGAAGAAGAAGAAATTATGTTCACTGCAACTTAACATTGTTACAAATTCAATACATTCGGGACGTATACAGTTTTGTACCAACACCTTTCCAAACGACTTAGAATTTCTAAATGAACAGTATATTTACAAATAAAGATATAATATATGTAATCGTTTCAATTATGGCATCAAAAACATAATGTTACATAAGCCTATTCATTTTCATTGGTCTGAAAACTTGAAATCATATTAATTTTATTTATAAGCCGTACCTATGAATATTAAGAAAAGGACTAAGAAAAACAAAACACTAAGATTTAGAATTTTTATGAACCAGAAACAAACTGATAAGGACGCTCTCAATTAAAAGACTAAACACAGAACAGAAGCATTTAAAATCTATCAAATCTGAATCTAGAGGATCATCATGCCCGACAGAAAAAAGAGAAGTCTCTGACTAACAGAGACAAAAGAACAATTAGACAAAGAGATCATACGGATTTCATGAACGTCAGCAGAATCGCGATGTAGACTGATTCATCATCTAGATGAAGATCTAGATTCAGAACCTACCTCATCAGAGGTGGGGTTCACAGCTTGTATATCTAATTCTGACATCCTTGAAGCTCACCCTTTATCAAATGTCAATCTCCATCACACGTGGTAAACTGTCTAAGAGTACTTTGGTAGCATATTTTATTTAAAGAGAGAAAAAACACAAGAACATTAAGAATTTTAATACGTTTGCAGTTCACAGGAAAGTTCATCTCAATTTCATACAAAGACGTCGATGACATTTCATTCTTTTCACTTACTTTCCAATCCTTGGTCACCTATTCTTCCAGTCTCAAGGAAAGATGCCTCAAGGCCTGACTTCTAAAAATGCCTAAGAGATAAACCAAAAATATATTTGATAATTTTTAGAAATAATTCAAAGTAGCATTTCAAATGATATTCTTAGACTTCTACTGTAAACCCATACCAAAGAGAATGCACTTTTGCTTCTTAGACTAGGGAAAAAGTGGAACATTCTGGTTATTTTTGTATTTTTTTTTCTACACAGATGCAAAGCATGACTGTAGTACTCTAAATGCAGAAACAAAAAGTAGAAAAGGATTCAAAATTAATTCAATCTTATCCTCACCACAGTAAGAAATATATAACTATAAGAATTAAACATTTGAACTCTTGATGAATTTTAGGTGTCCTGAAGCAAGTGTTGAAATCAGAGAAACTTCCTTAATAATAAAACCATATCAAAACCATGTAGAACAAACAAAATCATGTATCATTGGTTTGTTTGATTCATTGAAATTTACTCATCCACCATATGTGATGATCACAGGGTGAATTCAGAGGAAACAGCAAGATGAAAGAAATGGGACAGACTGAAAAGAAAGAACCATGACCTACCAATAACACCAGCCAACCTTCCAATGTGTCATTGGGACATGGGGTAAGAAAGGAAACTAAAAAAAAAGTCTTTGAACAACAACAAATTTGAACAGACCAATTTTTTTCTCTAAACGATGGCATGGTCAGAACAAAAATTAACATCAAACAAAAGCAACCTCTCTTTGTTCCAATGGTTTTCATCATGACATGATTAAAAAGATTTCGTAAAGATAAGCGATCTCAGAAGTATAGAACATTGAGTCTTTATTACTACTCTGAATGCTTTCTTACAGTCAAAGAAGGAGGAAGAGGACAAATGGGAATAATAATAATAATAATAATAATAATAATAATAATAAAATCATATTACGCCAAAGAAGGAAATTACAAATACAAATTACAAGAGAACAGGAATGGGGGTGGGAAGGGGGTTGAAGAGGGTAGCACAACCAAAACAAAACAAAAGGATAGGCCTACCTTTACTAAAACTTGCAAGTCCCGGTCCCGAAGAGCCAATCCTTGGAGTTCTATGCAGGACAAGGTAGGGGACACCAACATACATTCCTTCAGTGCTTTGCAGAGACGATGAGTTATTTCCTTGGATCTTATGGAAGGGAGTTTACGCTTTAAAATAGCTGATCGTTTCTCTGCACGGAGTAAAATACAAAAGAAACATGTAGGATACCGCAAAACTATTTCACAATTGTATAACATACAGGTTAGTCTTGCAATTAACTCCTTAAATCCAGGACATTAGAACAACGACAAGAATCTATAATTTGTTATAATTCAAAATAGAGGAAAGAAGAAAAAACATCTTTTGGCCCTGAAAAGACTCCAAACATTTCAAGAATTCTGGCTTTCAAACTGTGTTGTATCCATTTCATCAAAAGGGAAAGATACTAATGTAGAGGTTTTAGATTCAAGTTTATCTGAAATATTTTTTTAGTATATATTATTTAGCTTCTGCTATTCATACACTACTGTGCCAAAAGTGCTTTTGTTTGTTTCTTTGAAATTTACCCCGTCCGCCATGGCGGTGATCTCAGAGTGAATTAAGAGGAAACAGCAAGATGAAAGATAAGTGAAAAAAGAAGGAAAGGAAAGAAGTAAGTAAGACCTACCAGTAGCCCGCCAACTGCCCGCGTCTAAAATGCATTCATGTCTTTGTCAGTTATTTTCAAAAGCACTTGCCTACTTATCTTCAGCAAGTAATAAGCCTTGCATTTCATCATTTGACAGATATTTTATACATCAATTATAGCTCAAAAATAATATTTATGATAAGAACAGTTTTGTTGAATTTCTTCTGCTCCCCTCCCTGTTATAGTTCAGGTATCTATTTTATTCTTTCTGTCTTTATCAGTTCCCATTCTACCGTTCGGTGTATGGGTTCAGATGCCCGAGATAATCTTTCTCCAGGATGCCCTGTCCTGACATTTTCTGTTTCCTTCCAAAAAAGTTAAATTTCTATGCTTCAATGCCTCTTTTATATCTTCTTCCCACTTTCTCCGAGGTCTGCCTTTTGGTCTTTTACCTTGGGCTTTAGCACTGTATACTGATTTAGCTATTTTATTGTCATTCGTTTTGTTTACATGCCCAAACCATCTCAATTGATTTGTTTCTATCTTAGTTTTTATGCCATCTGCTTTGGTTTGATCTCTTATTGTTGTGTTTCTGATTTTGTCTCATTTTAGTTTTCCCTACCACTCTTCTTAGATATTTCATTTCAGCTGCCTGTACTCTACTGTATTCTCTACTGTCTAAAGTCCAAGTTTCGCTGCCATAGAGGAGAGTAAGACAATAAACTGTATTGTATACTTTCCACTTTGGTTTTTGTTGACAATTCCTGCTTACCTACAAATGCCTTTCCTAGATGGTTATATATTGCACTTGCCTTTCGTATTCTCTGGCTGATTTCTTCTCTTAGTTTTCCCTCTGAGTTAATCATTACTCCTAAGTAATTGTAGCTTTGAACTTGTTCTAAATACTCCCTGCCCAATTTAAGATTTTGTGTTTTAGCTTCCCTAGTTACTAGCATTGTTTTGGTTTTCTTTGCATTTACTCTCATTCCTCTTTTATTTAGTTAATTGTTCATAATGTTGATAATCGACTGAAGATCCCTTTCTGATTCTCCAAACAGAACTAAATCATCGGCAAATGAAAGCATTGATACATTTACTGGTTTGAGCATCCACATACCTTCATTCATTTTCTTCATTTTTGAGGATGCCTTTGCGACTGAATCCATAAATGTGATAAACAAAAGAGGACTTAGGACACAACCCTGTCTTACTCCTATATCTACATTAAATTCTGCAGATATGTTTCCAGCTACTATCACTGCACATGTTGGTTTATTGTAAAAACTTTTAATGGTTTCTATTAAATTTTGCTCTACATTGTGTTCTTTTAAGGAATGCCATAGTTCGTCCTTCCTCACAGTGTCAAATGCCTTTTCTATATCTATAAAACACAGGCGCAAGTCAATGTTTCCTCAAAGAATTTTTCTATTATTTGTCTAATTGTTAATATGTTGTCTTGTACACTTCTTCCTGGTCTAAAGCCACTCTGATGCTCTTCAATCTGATCCTCTACTCTTTTCCTTAGTCTCATTTCCTGGCACGCTAAGTAGTGATATCCCTCTATAGTTGAGCATTCCATAGTTGATCCTTTCTTATGTATTGGTACTACCGTTCCCTTTTTCCAGTCGTTTGGCACCTGTTTGGACTTCCATGTTTGTTGGCATATTGCATGTAGTAGTTTGTCTGCCTCTCTCCCTTGGTTTTTAATTATTTCTGGATAAACTTGATCTGCTCCTGGGGCTTTTCTTAATTTCACTTTCCTTATAGCTGTTTGGATTTCTTCCATTGATATATCTACATCTTCAGCTGTCTCCTCTGGATTACTTGTTACTCTTACTAATTGATCTTTACTCCTTGTTTCATACGTTCTGGAGGGATTATGTAATTGGTGAAAATGCTTTCTCCATGTTTCCATGATTTCGCTGTCTTCTGTCATTACTTCTCCTTTGACATTCTTAATTTATCGTATTGGGCATGCTTTAGTCTTACTCATGCTCTTCATTGCCCCCAGAACAGCTTTTGATTTCCTTGATAGCTTTCTTTGAGTCTTTTGTCCAAACTCTTCCCATTGTTCCTGTTTGGTTTTCCTCACTTCCTCTTTGGCGATAGTTCTTTTATTCACATAATCTATCCTATCCTCTGGTGTCTTTGTTTGCAAGTATTTCTTCCAGACATCCTTCTTTTCTTTGATCTTAGTCTTGACATTTTCATTCCACCAGGATGTTCTTTTCCTATCTCCTTTTAATTTGTTTCCTACCACAGACCTCTTCAGTACAAGAGTGATGATCACCAAATATTTTTGCTCCTCTGTTTACTCTTGCATCCAATGTACTGTAAAAAGGGGAGCTACTAGCTATTATGTAGTCTATCATTGACTTTTCACACCTGTCTTCATTTACTCTTGTATATTTGTGGATATCTTTATGAGGAAAAAAGGCGTTGGCTATTTTTTCATGTTATTCTTTAGGCAAAAATCTATAAGTCTCTCTCCATTTGGAGAAGTTATTGTCTCTCCTTCTTTACCTATTACTCCTCCTGACGTTTCTACATATTTGCCTACTCTAGCGTTTAAATCTCCTAAAAGCATTAGTTCCTGTTTGGATTTAAGATTCTCTGCAGCTATTTGTAAATCACTTTCGAAGATATCTTTTTCTTCTTTAGTTGTGTCTTCGTTTGGTCCATAAGCTATTGATAATTTAATTTCTCGTCCTTTTGGTTTAATAACCATGGGCTAATAAATTTCCAACTTTGTAGTAGCTTTTCATGCCTTTTATGCACTAGGGGGCCTACTCCTGCTCTAGCTCTATCTTTGACATCTACTCCTGAGAAGATAAAAATATGATTCGGTCCTACATTTTCTATTCCTTGTCTTTTTTTTGTTGTTTCTGTAATGGTCAAAATATCTACTTTGAATTTTTCCATTTCTTCAACTAATTCTAACTCTTTTCCATTTATTGCCCTAACGTTCCATGTTCCAAAAATCACAGTCCATGATTGTTTCCAAGTTCGTCTTCCAAAGATCAAGCCGGTTATATTTCTTTTACTTCTCTGAATCAGGTTGTTTTGGATGAGCCCCCTACCAGGCCTTGTTATTTTCTGTCAGGGTTAACTCCCTTAGCCTTTAGTCATTCAAGACCAGCCTGCAAGGCAGCAGGTTCTTATTTTCTGTCAGGGCTAACCCCTTAGCCTTTGGTCATTCAAGACTCGTGGAGGGCGGGATCATCTACTCCCCGTACAGGTGCTTACCTGTCCACTGCCCGGATCTATTTTATTACTTCTTTCAAGTAATTTTTCACAGGGTGATGATCTGAATTTTCAGCCATCACACCACAAAAATCAAAAGAATTACTTCTCTGAAATTCGCATATTGATCGTTCGATGAAAGTTTGATGAAAAAGGAATGAATTTACCCCGTCCACCATATGTGGCAATCTCAGGGTAAATTCAGAGATGAAAGATACATGAAAGAAAAAGGAATGAAGTCAGACCTACCAGTAACACCCATCAACCACCCACCATTTTACTTGGACCAGTTCTTTCTTAAAGATGAATTCAGGACCATGCTTCATCAGCACAGGTGATAAAAAGAATCGAAAAATTCTGAAAACAAATGTATGTAACCAAAATGCAAGGGCAATAACCTGTTGTGCATGACCCACAACATGAAATTGCTTAAGGGGAGGGGGAGGGCACCTGAAGTGATTTTTTTGCTTGGAGTATGTACATGAGTAACTGTCAAAATACAGTCATCCTATATCATTGAAAAGTTTGTAGTGTCCTTGGTTGCCATAGAAATGGCCGCCATCTTGGATTTTGACTCAATTTTCAAAATCTATCTCCTCCTTAGTTATGAATAAAATCACTCAAAATAGTTTTTTTTTTAATGAATTTTTTAAAATACTATATATTGTGAATGTACAAAAACGGCGTTTTTTATTGCAAAAATAATAATTTCTCAAAAAGTTTACAATATATTTTTTTTTAAACGACGTCATTCTATTAACATTGATAAGAGGAACCTGTGTGCCATATATAATACAAATCGTTCGGTAAATGGTGGAGGAGATAGAATTTTAGTGTGGAAAAACTACATTTCGAGAAAAATGCAAGTAAAAAAATCAACACAAAACAAACGCTTCAGACGGGTTTCCCTTGTTGTAGCAGCCCCTTACTCTTTCGATAATCTCTGGCATTGTTACTTATGTAAATAGGATTATAAATCTAGATTTAGATGTGCACTGTTGAAAACATAGGTCAAAATGACCAGTTTTTTTCACCTCTATATCCTATGCTTGTGTGTGTTAGCATACACACTGACGCGCAACGCCTCTTATATCGGTGTCAGCAAAACGAGGTTAAATATCGTGTGTTGCCACATTTGGCAATTATCCGTCAATATATGGGTTTTTACTGCCATTTTCTCAGTCAGTGTTAGGATAATTTACGTCAAAATTTTGATTGTTTTTACCTACCATTTTGTATAAAAAAATTATACGTCATATGGAAATTTTTCTGCCATGAACTTGTAGATAAATGATCGTTCTACCCGAATATGCAAAGAACAGAAAATCAACCTTTTGATCCAAAACTCGCCAGTCCAGGTGACCCCCCCCCCTAAAGCTTTGTGAGCCTCAATAATTAAAAATTCCAAGAAAAATCATAGCCATTTTTTACTCATGTATCCATTATTAATTGTTCAATTGAATTGAATTATTTTTTTGTGAATGCCTTTTGAGCAGTCAATTATAACTCCAAACATGCCAATTCAGCATTGATGGAAAGATATAGAGAAATCATAACCCTGAACTTTAACCCTGAACTTTGACAGAGAGAACTCAGTTCTCTAATCTCAGAGTCTACTCCATTTTTATATGTTTTTCCCTCTAGGATAAGGAAACAATCTTAAAAACTTACCATCTTCTTCAACAGTCAACTGATAGTAGCTTCTGATAGCAATAAATTGGAGACTCCTGTTAATCTTTAAGGTGTTGATGATTGGCATCCAGTCGTTGAGTCTAAACAATGAATGGACAACAAAAAACATCTTAAAGCTTTCTTCTTGTCGAATTTTGAAATTAAGAATGAGAAAACAAAGGAGCAAAGAAAATATATATCTAATCCTTTTTCTGATGAAAGTGATTAGATTCTGGGTAATAATAATAATAGCAATAATAATAATAATAATAATAATAATAACAATAATAATAATAATAATAATAATAATAATAACAGTATAAATAATGTTAATAATAGCGACAACAATAAAGATAAAAAATAATGATGATGCTGATATCATGATGAAAATCATTGGTGATGAAGATGATGATAATCATTAACAAGAATTATAATGATAGCCCAAGACATTGGCTGAGTTATAATCATGTATCACTTATGTTCCTTGGATACTTGGATTTTATTCAGGTTTGATTTTTTGTTTAACTACTCTATGATCATGTTATATTGTCTGATATCACAACCACTCTGATCACACCTTGTAAGCGACAAATTTTTCAAGCTTCGTTTTATTATTTAAAACCCTTCTAACTAAAATGTACTAAGATATATAAATCGTCGGTGTCGCGAGCAATCCGATTTAGTCCAAAAATTGGAACATTCCAGAAAAACTCCCAACACTTTTCTATGGGTGTCAATGTTATTTAAATGAATCAATGAAATCGCGAGAAATAACCTGCAAGCAACACGCTTATCTCTGCTGACTGCTAGGTGCACAACAGTTTTGTTTTAAGAAGTTTTTTTATTCTCCTTAAAAAACGAGATCAGCTTAACTTTGATCGCTTTGCTTGCGACACCAATGATATATGATCTATGAAAATCTCTGAAATGCATAATAAACAGCAATAAATATAACTTGTTGTATATCCGTCTGCTCTATATGATCAGACCTCGTAAGAGCCATCGGCTGGCCCACATGATGCTTACAGGGTTTGATTAGAACGAAATGCAAGTGAACGTGTATCGATTGCCGGTGCTTAGGAGTACATTATAGGTAAGGTGAAATCTGGATGACTGGCCTGGCTCAATAAAATGTAATTCCATGTATTCCATACTAGCACACCAACCAAAGTTTTGGTAATGACATGAAAACATGGACATCCATATTCACCCATTTCTTAGGCCCTGATGATAACAAAGTGATAACACTTGTCATTTGTACATAAAAACAAAGCAGAGCGTTGTCGGAAAATCGTTTAAATTGATATAAGAGTGTAAGAGTCACCATTCTTTCAGTGTCTCTAAAAGTACTGATTACGATTAAGATGCAAACCTGGCATATATATGACAATGTTGTCAATTAGCTTTGCATTCCCGAATTTTGAACTGCTCTATAACTAATCGATCAACGATATGGGTCCCCACAGCCGTGGCAAAAGAATCCTTCAACTGTAAAAATTGTTCTCTGGCGCTTACAAGTTCTGATTAGAATGGTAGCAAATATACATTATAATGATTGACAAAGAACAATTATGAAAATCAAATCTAAAGAGAATCTATCATTGAATTATGCAACAATGACGAAATAATGAAATAAAGCGAGAAACCTGATACAAAATTTACAGAAGAAGAAAACTTGCCAACTATTAATAGCTACTAATCAGGTTTAGAGGCCTACTTATGACAAAGCAAAAATATCATAATCTAAAAATTTACCTTATCCTGTCTCCATTTAAATCAATCACTCCTTGATCCAAGTGACCTTTTACAGCAGGCAAGGGTGCAGTATCTTGTAATGCACACAGATTGTCATAATAATCCTCAAATTGGTATGCGCCGCTGACGCGCTTGCACACTTTCTATCATTGTAGCTGCAACAGAAAGCACGGATGGAAACGACTTGAAAACAAAATTCATTTACATATAATACGAAAAGTTTTACAGTCGAGTGCTTGTTAAATGTTTTCTTTCTTTATATTCAATATTATTGATCCTTAATCCAGGGAATGTTGCCCCTAAAAGCATACATCACATAAATTCACTGTATCTAATATGATCAGAGCAAAGAATTAATGTGTACCTTTTATAGTCATATGTATCTATTTGTTCCAGGATGAATGTTAAGCAAATTTGTATAGTTCTCCCTCGTTAGCTTGATAAAAATATTTTTCTTTTGGTTAAAACAGACTTGTTAGCCCCATAAAAAAAACAGCACACAGTTTGAAGCATCGCATTGATGAAGCTATCAGATAAAACCTGACCAGGAACAAGTGTATTTATAGGTATTGTTAGAATATATTACAATAGAAAGATAAGAAATGATAAATAATTTAACCCTAAAAAAGTTTTAACGCAACCCAATGAAATGAATTTCTCTAAAACAAACAGTATTCCATTTAAAAGCGAAA
>JAXRKP010000843.1:35000-97500 GCA_037039925.1 Doris montereyensis
GTCCAAGTGATGGAAGAACACAAAACTGGTGTTTTTGCCTATGAAGATATCGGACCTTTGACGAGGATGTATTCCAATGTTTTAACACAACAATATAGAAATGTGAAAGGAAGACAAACAAAGGGAAAACATTTCGTGCTGTGCTTTGAATATAGCCGAGTGAACAATCACGTGAGTTTGGTTTCCATCTCATTCCCTAATATCGTGATAGTGTCACATTTTAACGGCACTGGCATATTTCCATCTTCACTAAAATGATCAACAAGATGAGTTAAATTATTAACTGGCGTTAAACTACCATCAGATGTTTCCTAGTCACGCAGCGCAAAGTTACGCAAATTCGAAAACTAAAACATTTACTAATTCTTGAGAATATCTAAATGGCTTAGGGTCATCACAATGGAAATAGAAAAAATCTAAGCATTCATTCTGTCACCTGGCCTAAAATGTGGCATTGAGACCTCAACGGGCCAACTCGTATATTATTATTTCATTCTGATTCTAATCATCTTGTAGGCGCAGCGAGACATTTTTATCTTCATTTTTTTAAGTCGCTGCAAGCCGTTGAATGATAGGACAAATATTGCCTGTCTCATCACAGAGTCTACTATCAAATGTTTACTTAGATCTAGAATCACATTATGTATACATTTTTCAAAGCCATTACATTACAACAAATTAGTGGTCCCTCCACAATTTGGAACAACCAATGTTTCCTCTAAGCTGTGCGCAGAAAAAATAGATTATGTAGACCTAAGTGATTTAACAAAAATACAAAGGAAATAGAGATCCAGTGTAAGTCCCTCTGAGAGTAGCAGATCCTATGATCACATGGAATGATCAGACCAGACACTAATTTGCTTTAGGAGGTGTCCAGCATCTGAAGATGAAGAAAATTTATAATCGATTTGCAAATGTCCAATTTCAAATAGGCCACTTCACATGGAGAAACAAATTTAGTAATACATCGTTCTTCTTAAGCATTCATTCTCCGAATTTACGTGACAGTGATAATTACATTGGTTATCCGCCACTAAGTCATAGACTTAAGCATGATTTTATGCTGAAGACATGCTCTTACATGATACTATTATTACATTTGTTGCCAGTTCACATATCCCCTTTATTATTGAAAAAACCTTCAGCTTTTGAATATTGTAAAGTATCAGGTTAACTAAATCTTTGTTCATGACTATGAGAACAAGCTATTTTTTTGTCATCTGTGGAATGGTTAATGTTGGCAATGAAATCGTTTAGGATGTCTTTTAAAATCACCTGATATGCTCTCTTTTCTTTCTCTCTGTTTCTGTAGGTGTATTTGTGTGTCTTTTGATTATGTCTATGCGCATTATATATCTAGCGTCTTAAGAATCTCTATCTGCTCTCATTCTATCTCATATTTTATTAATTCTCTATCTTTTTAGCTTAATGTATTATTTACAATGTTTCTTTTTAGGTTTCTGATCATGTTCTCTACTTTGTATGTTTTAAGATTCTCTATCATTTGAATCTTTTGAGTAGTCAAAAAAACCTCTTCTATTTTAAATATCATGTTCTATCTCACATTTATCTTGTACACTACACAGCTCTTTTTGAGAAAACACTCAAAGAAGTACACTATCTATTCTCAGTCTTAGTGTCAATCATTTTACTGTGTTTGCAACATGGAAATGTGACCATAGCAAATAAGTAAAAGAATTATATTGATCTATGTAATATGGCTTCGATTCAAATTGATATTATTAGTATTGAATTAACGTTTTTTTTCTCACTCTTTCACTTCAACATAAGGCCTATTTTATGACGTCAAAGAAGTGGCATAGTAGTTGTGAATGCACACCTGAAAACTTTGAAAGTGTTTGGTAAACATGTGGGGTGGTCCGTGAAGTTGATTTGGGTGGGGAGGGTAGCAGATCCTGCTTACTGCAAGCATTTATTGTTTTGAAATGTTTTCATTTATTTTAGTGATGAGATCTGAAGTTGATATGGCAGGAAAGAGATGTTTGTTACAAACCGACTGATATTGACAAGTTGTGTGTTGCTCTAAATCGGTCCCCTGTACAATAATTTCTTCTTTGCCCTGAGAAAGATATCCCTCCTCATTTTTGCTTTCTCCCTCATGCTAGTTTCCTCCTCCTGCCAGTCCCCCTCAAATTCCCTATGGATGTTCTAAACCGAACTGTCTATAAAAGATTTGTTTCGAATCGTGAGTTTGAGTGTCCATGATGGAAGAAAATTCTTGAAGATGTCGGAATGACAAAATTAGAATGCAACTGCTGTGTTGGTATACCCACTGTCTCTGCTTTGTATGGAGGTGGTAAAAAGATCAACAAGATGAGGGGGGCGAAATCGGGCAAATGTTTTCATTAATTTTGAGAATATCTAAAGACAACAAGTCGCATTATTCTGTCATGTAAAATGTGTTCGTTGGCTGGGACTGTATATTTCTTATTCTATTCTAATCATCTAGCGCTCTGGAGATTTCGCTGCAAGATGTAGGGCTATCAAATGTTTCTTATGATCAATATATGTATATCATTTTGCATTACATTACAACAAATTAGTGGATACAAGAGGATCTTTAGTGCTGGTATGGCTGCAAAGGAAAAGAGATCCAGTTGGTTTCCATCTCATTGTAATATCCAGTGTTATTGACAATTTGGTGGTGCATCTGAAGATGAAGTTAAATTAATACTGTATTTCAAACTCTTAGATTTTACCTAATACAACTGATATAAACAAGTGATAAACATTGGTTATCCGCCACTGTAGATATTAACAATGCTACACATGTAATTAACATTTGTTTTCAAACTTTATTATTGAACATTGATGAGAATTATTATTATTTCAGGTTATTCTAAATCTTGAGACTAGAGAACAAGTATATTTTTGTCATCGAGGGCAATGAAATGTGGAGCAATCAGATGCCTCTCTTTCTCTCTGTGTCTGTCTGTGTGTGTGTTGTGTGTAGATCTAGAATCACTTATGTATACATTTTTCAAGCCTTACATTACAACAAATTAATTGGTCCCTCCACTTACAACTTAATGTTCTCTCTTTCTGTCTGAAAAAAATCTCTCTAGACCTAAGTGATTTAACAAAAAACAAAGGAAATTTCTTCTCTAAGTCCTCTCTCAGATCATGATCACATGGAATGATCAGAGACAGACACAATTTGCTTTATCTCAGTCTTAGTGTCAATCAGTTTAAGGTGCAACATGGAAATATAACCATAGCAAATAAGTAAAAGAATTATATTGATCTATGTAATATTCTCGATTCAAATTGATATTATTAGTATTGAATTAACATGTTTTTTTCTCACTCTTTACACTTCAATTATTACATTATGACGTCAAATCAGTTGTGAATTATGACGGGGGGGAGCAGGAATAGAGTAAAGATCAGGTTACTAAACATTTATTGTTTTGAGTGATGAGATCTGTGTTTACAGGAAAGACAGACAGACAGGGAATGACAATCTGCCCCACTGACAGGAAAGGCAAACGATATAACGTAAGACAAGACGATACATGTAGGGCTGGGACTACCTATACTGAGATTTCCTAGATGAGCTATACATCTTTCAATATAATAACGAGGATAGAGGATCTTTTAGTGGGGGCTGCAGGCAAAGAGTGTGCCCGTTATTGTAAATAAATACTGTATATTGAGACAACTGATATAAACAATAAAACACGAGTAATATGCAAACTTTTGAACTTCAGATTAAATTGATATTAACAGAGAGAGAGAGAGAGAGAGAGAGAGAGAGAGAGAGAAGAGAGACGAGAGAGAGAGAGAGAGAGCATTTATTGTTTTTGGTGATGAGATCTGTGTTTAGACAGACAGATGACAGACAGACAGAGTTGTGTGTTGCTCTCCAAATCGGTCCCAGAGAGAGAGAGAGAGAGAGTTTCTCTGAGAGAGAGAGAGAGAGAGAGAAGAGAGAGAGACAAGAGCCCCACTGTCTGCTTTGTATGGGAGGTGGTAGCGAGGGGGAGAGAGAGAGAGAGTAAGACAACAAGAGATACATGTACAGAGAGAGAGAGAGAGAGAGAGAGAGAGAGACATCTTTCAATATAATAGAGAGAGAGGAGAGAGGAGAGAGAGAGAGAGAGAGAGAGAGAGATCAGAGAGAGAGAGAGAGAGAGAGAGAGAGAGAGAGACAGACAGACAGAGAGAGAAGATACAGAGACAGAGACAGAGAGAGAGAGAGAGAGAGAGAGAGAGAGAGAGAGAGAGAGAGAGAGAGAGAGACAGAGAGAGAGAGGGAGAGATACAGACAGACAGACAGACAGACAGACAGACAGACAGACAGACAAACAGACAGACAGACTGAAATGTAGATATAGATCTAGAGCTAATTTCTTGGCACATGCTCAATATGCATTGATGATGCAACAGCAACCCACTTTCAAAATTGCAGGTTTAGTTACGCTCCTTCTTGCCATTGTTCGAATGAGATCAAAGTACAGCGAATGAATAATATCAGTCAAGGTCGAAAAAAATCCAAGTATTCTTTCAGGCCTGTACTAAATGTACACGCATCTGCTTTGCCAACCGATATAAACAAAACTGCCACGTTACCGCTATCAACGATGCATAGACCCCATTCATTCTTCTTTCAAACAATCTAGCAGTGCACATGAAAATCGTCTTTAAAATAGTATTACAGTGTTTTTTAGACTGTGCCATAGGTTTGCATCATGATTTATGACATAAACAGGTAGAAGGCTGCTGTCTTCATTTTTTGTTGGAAAATATATTAAATCTAATTATTCTTCTTGCTCATGAGACACATCTTGTAGGTAGTTTCATCAAAAATTCGAAATGCTTAAAATGCTTTAAATGCAGTATCACAGAAAAGGGCTCGACGAGCACTTTCATGTGGTACCATTATTTTTTTTCTAGGAAAAATGGGAGTTATGGCCGTTCAAAGATTGAAAAACAGGTAACAAAGGACTATAGCAAAAAAACCTACCAAAATTATGATTTTTGAGCAACAAAACCACAACTTTGTTATCTGAATTGGAAATATAATAAACCTAGATATCATTTTTATCGGCTCGTAAAATTAAATGCAACCATCACATTGCAAATGATGATTTTTTTAACGATAACGATGTTAAGCAAGATCGTGTATAATTTCAAGTTGTGCGGCGTAGCTGTACTATATTATATATTTGATAAAAACATATGAAATCAATTATTAAGAAGCTTACTAACCCTGATTTGATTTTAATTGCTAACAAAATCTGTGATATAATTATAAAAGAGGTCTCCTCAGTGATTCAGGTGTAAATGAGTACCTGGATGTTTCCGAGATTGGATGTAGTATGAAATCGTAAATCAAATGTACCAAAAAAATCCAAACATCCAAGATTAATTATTAATCTAAGTCACTCTCTGCCACAGGATGATTCCTCATTAGGAGTAGAGTTGAAAGACATCACAGAGCTTCTATACAGTCACTATAAAGATGAGTTTAAAAATCCCTGGTTTTACTCTAAATTGCAAATTTATGTTCATTTTCTTTATGGCGTGCTAAAGATTTAATTTATGATGTGTGTTTCAATTGAATTACTTGTGCTAATTATTTTTACATTCTCAGTTAATTAATAATAATCATGTGTGGTTGGTAAGTGCTTTCATTTTTGTCACACGTCTTTCATATTGCTGTCTCCTCTATGCATTTGGTGGATGGGTAGAATCTAAGGAAGCAAATAGTTCATAATCGAATATTGTAATAGATCTATATCAAATAATAAATAATCAATTGATGTTTCTTTCAAACATGTTTATTCATACTACGTGTGTACTAATACACCAATGCCTGATTTATTTTCTCAGTTGGAGTCGAGTGAATCATGGCTTGTAAAATTCAAGTCTTTATGATGGTGTCGGTGGCCGAGCATTTAGGCTACCGAATTGGTGATCATGAGATCCCGAATTCGAATCTTCTAGGGAAAGACACTTAACACGCATTCTCCCACTCTACCCAGATGCAAATGGGTACAAGCACTAGCTTGGGAGTAACAACTGCGTCAGGCTAGCGTCCTGGCCAGGAGGTGATTATTGTCACCAGTTCCACTTCACGCTATTGAAACGGGATAAGCTCCGGCTCTATGGGCCTTGAAAGAACTTTTTATATATATATATATATATATATATATATATATATATATATATATATATATATATATATATATATATATATATATATATATATATATATATGCCCTCAAAGATTGTTTAAACGAAAAGGAAAAAGACAACTCTTAAAGAATTTAATTGTACATGTAACACTACAGTAATTAAATATAATTTAAACTAGAAAAGAATGCAGAGTGCATGAGAAAAATTAAACTGTTAAATAAACAAAAATATACAAATAATGAAATATAAACTTAGGATCAAGGGCCGACTTCATCCATCGAGATGTCTTACCCTATAATATGGCCAACATTTCTAGACAGGCCTTGTTGGTAGGAATTGATTTTTGCCAGGGTGACAGCCGTAATGTCCTACTTTTTTTCAATTTCCAAGCACAAAGGTTTTTTTACATGCGCAAAGGCTTATTGGACATCCTAGATTATCGTCCGTCTCCAATAAGTTCTGCCTCAGTCGCTGTGACAGTCGCTTCACGGTGCGCAGCAGTTTCTCATATCTATGTGAGATAGTTTTGAGAGCTGAACGCCTGATTCACTGTTTAAGCATGAGAGATGCTACCGCTTCAGTATCTTGGGAGACACTTGACCTGGCCCAGGTTATTGAAAATCAGAGATGTACTTAGTAAGGTATCCCTCTGAAACAGAAAGGACTTCATTAGCAGATACCATCATTTCCTGAAGAAACAAAAATAGATGTGCTTGGTAACTCAGCACCAAGAGTGCTACAGCTGGTAGATGTCTAAGTGGCAGATCTCCCTGTGGGTTGAAATACGAAGTCTTCTCGAAGAAAAGATACGGCTTGGTCCCTTTGTCTCTGGATGTTGCTAGAGGAAGACCGACATGCATAGAAGCATCTCTCTTTTTTTTTTTTAGACATCTGCCTCAAAAGTGTATAGCCGTAACAGCTCCACACCAACCTGGCCATGAAGCTCCTTAACAAATTACATGACATGTCCCCCCGCTGCAATGTGTCTTTATAGAGAGCCTTAATGTGGTCCCAAAGACCAGTCATCGTGAGTGAAGTCGAATCCGAAACCATAATTGTTCTTGACGCCACAGCAGTTGAGAGAAAAGAAAAATATATTTTAAAAATAAAATGTATTAAAAATCAAATTCAAAATAGACGAAAATAAATAAAACAACGTTTTCTTTCTCCTAAATACAGACAGTGGTAAATTAAAATAAATTGCACCAGAAAAGGAAGCCATCGAGTTTACTGAGAAAAGTGTTCGCCTCACAGGCACACGTTCGGTTCATAGTTAAAATAAACACAAAATATCAAGTTACTGTTAAAAACCCTCTTTGAAATACAAATTCTGTATCTTAAAGCTCACAATTATTGCTTCTAATGAAGTAGAAGGCAATGTTTTTAGATGATATAGGTGAATTTAAAATGACACTCGATCGATGATGAGAGCAATCATATTTGGCAGTGGTTTCCATTCTACGTCTAGACCTAGTCGGTTGATTACCATATTAAACAATTAGTCAGAACACGTTTTAGATGACAGATGACACATTTATTGCTCGATAAACGTGGATTGAAAGGGAAACATGAACCCAGGGTTTACCGTTCAGTTAATCAAAATGGCGTCGTCATGTTGTCCAAGGCCCGCGTTGCTGAGACCACCTCTATCAGCGAGGGAAAAAAGCATATTGCTCGATCATCATATTCTGTATCCTAAACACTATTCGACACTATTAAAGAATGCGTGTTTAAAGTTTGAACATTATTACCCTCATTTTTTCTAATTTTTCGTTAGGTCTAAAAATCAGACTTCTTACGAAGACATATCGGCAAACCCAAACAAGGACTTTACTAGCAACTAAAATGAGATACAAACATATTTCAACTTAACTACCGGTTTCAAAATAAATTTTAATTATATATTAATGAAAAAATCACATTGAAAACAACAGAATAATCCATCGATAAACATAGATTGAAAAAGTACCATCAAAGCAAGTCTTTTTTCTATTTGTATTATTGATGTGAAAATAGGCATTTTGAAAACTAAATCTTAATTCAAAATACTGATGGCACAACATTCATATTTTAGCCTTAAAATATTTACTTTTTCATCTTTTTAACGGTATATAACATGTTGAATTTTGGTTGACGAGCAATATGTTTTTTGTTTTCATTTGAATTACAGACCGAAAGTGTAGTTTTGGGGATAGTGACGCCGTTTTTGAGTGCCCGCTTGGGTGTTGATAATAGACCCAGCGTTGGAAATGGCTTTTCAAAATCTGTACGGTGATATTATTATTGTCACGGTTGATCCCCGAATGACGTAACACGAGCGTATCAAAACAAGAGACTATTTTTAGATGTCTTAAACCGCGCACAATTTAGGGCCAAAATCTGGAGCACGAAAACTACTCTCTAACCCATTTGATGAAACTACCTAGATCTACATCTTGGTGGACTTAGTTTGAGAATGTTGGACTTAGTTTGATAACATATACACGTGTTGGAGAATTAGAGAAGGGGTCAAGTTTTCTTTTGCCCTGGGATCTGTTGAACGCTAGCTTTTGCATATCCTAGGATTTAAGTTCTCTAATTCTAACGGCGTGCAAAAAGTCATAGGATCATTAAAGTTGTGGTATCTATACAAAACACCTCATACACCGGAAAGAAAACTCAGTTATCACATGACTATGTTTCTATTTATAGGACAATTTTCATACTTCTGTGAGTGACGGAACAAAACCACATAAAACAAGCACTGAAGCAGTGAAAGATTCATGTTGACACCATTCGAGCCTGTGAACCACTTGACTTTCGTTACACACCCAAAGTGAACGTGGCAAGCTGAACTTTTTTTCCGACTTATTTTGTGATGACTGAAGGTGACCATTCATCCTCAAATGGAGGAATCAAAAGTAAGTAAATGAAAATGCCGAAGCTCATAGAGGTGACATGTGTTACAATGTAAGACTAAGACTGTTTTGAAAACAATATCTCTTTATTTTAATACAATTCTCTTTATTTCAATAACATTTCTAATTTCGATAAAATAACTACATTTTTCAATAAAATATAGATCTAGAATCTAGAAAATCTAGATCTGGAGATCGATATTAGATCTAGATCTAGATCTCAATCTAGATTCTAGATTAGCTGAAAGTGAAAGATGCCACACATTCGATTAGAACTGTGATTGTAGATGTGTTCGGTTCGGACTTTTTAGTCTAACCTAGATTCAAGACCCTGTGGTGATCGAGGTTTACAGGGCTAGAATACAGAGATCTATCTAGATTTAAAAACACATTATTATTATTATGTCTATTATTATTATTATTATTATTTTATTATCATTATTTATAGTATAGATTTGTTTCTAGTCTCTAGTCTAGATCTGAACTTGACCACAGCCCAGGCAGTTGTTTTAAAAAAAGTGTTTTTAGCTCCTACTATCCTATCATCTAACTAAATCTTGACTGATGATTCCAAAATTTTAGAAAAGGAGTTTATGAATGATATGATTCATGAAAATCTTTGAATGTTATCATTTATGTAGTGTTACTGAACTTGGTTTTTAACTCCAGTTTCTGATATTTTGTGGTCAGTGTGAATGATAATTTAGAATGAGATCTAGATCTAGATGGACATTGTCAGAGACTAGTATCGTTGTTTTTGAAGATAGGATTTCGAGCAAGATTTGGATCTAGATTCTAAAGATTTTCACTTTAAATTTGATCCAGACTAGACAGAGAGGAGGTAGAGATTAGTGAAGGAAGAGAGAGAGACTAGTCTCACATAGTTTGACAGAGAGAGTGTGATAGGAAAAGACAGGGAGGGAGAAATGTGAAGTGGTGGAAGGATTTCTGAAGTCTGTCAAGTTTTATGAGGAATAATTTATGTGAAGAAAATGTGTCCATATTTATGATTGCCTCACCATATTCGTTTCATTCCATTTTTCATTTTCTTTTCTTTCTCTCTGACATTCATTTCATGCTCTTTGACTCGCTGCTTACTTGTATTCCACATGTATCTCAGACCATCAGTCAAGTCACAACCAAATAAAACAGTGACATACAAACAACTGTTCAAATAGATTATGAATGACTTTGGATTGCATTTTATTATAATATATGATCCAAATTGTAATGTGCTGCCAAGGCAGTGAGATGTGAGCATGTAATATATCATGGTCGTTTGTGTATTTTTTTCAGATGGGACAGGTGTCCCAGATCCCTCATAAGTGACATCAACCATCAAGAATCGAGAGATCATGCTAAGGTGTGTTACTGCCCTTTTTTACTATTGAATCAGCTTCTTTTTGTTTCAATTTGTTTTCTTGTTTTGTTTTTTTCTATAGAAATGCAAAACTGTTTAGCTCATCAGTATCTAGAATGAGAAATTTTGGAGATGCAAATTTGCATTTTTGAATCTATAAAGTTGCATGAATTCTGAGCAAATTTTGATTTTTTTTTTTAAAGAGATCAAACCAAAGCATATATATGACATTAAAACTAAGATGAAATAAATCAAATGAGATGGTTTGGGCATGTTAACAGAATTAATGACAGTAGAATAGCTAAATCAGTATACAGTGCTAAAATTCAAGGTAAAAGACCAAAAGGCAGATCTTGAGAAAGTGGGAAGAAGTTATGTGAGGCACTAAACGCAAAGAAATTTAACTTTCACGGAAGGAAACAGAAAATGTCAGGACATGGCAGCCTGGAGAAAGATCATTTCAGACATCAAAGCCCATACACCGGAAGGTAAATGGGAACTGATAAAGAAAATTTTGAAAAGTGTTTATCTTTTTTGTTCTGTACTTTTGATGCAACAATTGGCAGCAAAAATAACAGCGATTCAAAATTGTGAAGGTACTTAGTTCTGTACCAGCATTTATAGTTTATAGGTGCTTTTACTTTCATTTCCTTTTCTTACATCAATATTTCGTCTTGCTGCTTCTTCTTAACTCATCCAGAGATCTGATCACTACATGTCCTGTAATTTCAACATAAATTTTTGTGCAGTTAGGAAAAACAAAAAAATGTTTCCTCACTTGATTTGTGCGTGAATAGGGATTTCTGGCTGTTAATAGAAAAAGAGCATGCATTTTTTTAGTATTTGATGGATGCTCTTTGACATAAATCGTTGGAGGCAGAGAAGAATTTGTTTGAATGTCCAGGCGTGTTGAGAAAATTAGAATATATTATAATAAATATGAAATGAAATAGAAAGGTCACTTCATAAAGCATAGAATCTTGATTCCATCTCAAAAATATAAGAGCATTGTTTACGATTGACTTAGTCATTCTGATTGCAATAGTTGTAAGTATGTTGCTTAGAAAATGATCTGCTATGGGGTTCTCTCATTTTTTCTAAAATGATGATGAACACTCTCTTTTTGGAATGTTGTGATACTTTCAACTGTATTTATTTACTTTAAAAGGAATATAAGTCAAATTAGATTATATCATTCTTGTGTCTTTATTTTTGTCCCTCTAGCAATTGAAAAATGATCTTCTGGAGAATTTGGAAACCGAACTAAATGATCTCTTTGATAATTTTGTGTCAGAGGTGGAACAAATTGAAGGTGGTGGACCATTGGATAGAAAAAAATCCTCGAAACTAAAGTAAGTTTTATGGTATGAGTATGACTTATGAACCCTTTTGTAACTTTCTAGTACAAGCACATAATATATTAAAGTGTGATTATTGGAACTACAGTTCCCCTTTTTATGATATTTGTATTTATTCTTGCAATTAGCTATGCATCTTTCTTTTTTTTTTTCATCTTCTGTTTTGATTGCCCTGACTCAAGTGTAATTTATAATTCTTTTACTGGTCTGCAAGTGCATTTATATTTATTTAAAGTCATCTCATACCTGACTTGTTGGTCAAGTCCACATTCTATCAGGCAATGCTAGAATCCTGTGAATGAATATTAATCTCTGGAGAAATACTTTAATGCCGTTATAAGGCACGTTCATTTTCTTCCAGTCAAAATTTCTGTTGTTAAAATATATTGGTATGTATACATCAGAATTTGATTGCATTAAAGAATAAAGAAAAAGATCATTTCAAATTGTCTTAACATTTTTGCTGCTCCCAACTATGATTTGAAAGAGGGGAAGGGTAAAGTTGAATTTTTTTTTCAATCTTTTCTTCTTTCATTTTAAACATTTTGGTATGGTAGTTCTTGTTAGTCATATTCTTTCAACATGATGTGTGGAAAATGATTTCGTTCATCTTTTGAAATCTTGTACATTTCTAGCGTTAAAGTATATGATGTAATCGGTGTTTAATTTACCTGTTATTCTTTTATGATTTCTCATTAATCTTTTGTGGAAATCAAGTGTTTGATTATTGGAGGGAATGAGCTTCTTGAAAAGTTGCTCTTTAGTTTAGTCTTTGTCTTTGTCGTTGTTGTGTTTGCATGTGTTTTCTTTTGTCTTGCCACCCTTTATAAATGTCTAGTTTTCAACATAATAACGTTACCAGTATCTGCTTCTGGTCAGATTTATACTATCATGCATGCTGTAAATATGATTTTCAATTTTAATGTTTTGTTCGCCAATTTCCCCAATTTCTAAAGCATTTTACTTACAGTCCCTCTTTTGCTGCTAAATTAGAATTTTCTTAGTTAAAACAGAAGATGTTGTTTCCATGGCATGATCAATTCAGACATTCGTTGATAATCTTAACATTTACAGCTAACAGGTAGAGGATTAAGGACCTGTCCAGTCAAATTTCAATTAATCTCAGCGTTGAGGATCATGCCACTCTTAATCTTTGACTCCACTTTCTACAGCAAAGAAACTATGCTGCCATGTCAGGCAATAAGTAAGTATCTGGATATACGTTTCCTGGCTTGGATGACATCATTTTGTTGTAATCATGTGGTGAAAGATGCTGTCATTTGTTACTTCTTTTTTATCCCCTTTGCATTCTTCCAATCGCTGGGTGACCATCAGAAATCACTGGATGACCATCCAGATCCTGACAGATGACCATATAAATCTCTTATCTGACTCCTACAGATTTAATGGTAATTGGCATCTGAAATGCTTAATGGTGTTAAAGACGACATTTAAAAAAACTAAGAAATTTCCAAAGAATCTTTCATGTCACCCCCTCTAAAATTTATTCTTCAGGTTATTTGTTTCTTTTTTGCAGGTCTACTCCCATAACTCTATATAATATGTCTTATTCTAACAGAGATCCACAGGAAACACTTGTTAAAAAGTATGTATTAGCTGGTGGCGCAGTCCTTATGGTAGTCTTGGGTTACGGTCTTTTTGTTTGCCTTTTTTTTTTTAACCTCACCATTCATGTAGTAAATAACATTTGTAATCTCTCCAAACCAGGATTTAACCCTTTGTTAGTTTTTTCGAAACATAGCCATGTGCCCTACCATGGTGCATTTCCTATTTGTTTTCCTCAATTCTCTTAAAGCAGCTAACCTAATTTAACAATCTTTATGTTTTCACCCATCTTCGTTTTCCTCAGTATCAGCTTGCATTTGAGCTAAACACTAACGTGTCATTTTTCAAGGTGCGATAATCTGAAAGATTGACATGTCTTAACTGTTTTGTGTATGTCTAGTCGTGTGTAATTCACTGTTATCCTCTTATATGTTTTTCCTCATTCATATAAGCTTAGAACATTTTTACAAAAAGTTTTTGTGTTCTGTCCTCAATTCACACTTTAATACATGTATATGATATATACACACTTACACACACTCAGACCAGTACACTGTCAGTGTTTTCCCCATACAAAGATGTATATATATAGAGATATATATATGTATACATGTAAATGTAAGTACTTAAAGATATGTTATTTACATACTTTGTCTCGCTTTTTATTTACAAATTATTCCCTTATATCTCACACTTTCTTTCTTTTAAAAAAAAAGACTGCATTTAACAGTTCGTCTAACATTTATAATATAAACTACTTGTTTGCAAGAAGATTAATACATATTAAATCTATATACAGCCTTTGGCTGCAAAGCTATATTTTGTTTATTTTTTTACCACAGTATTGTACTTTCTGAGATTATTTTTGATACATTAATAAACTTTTGAAGTAAGTCTTCAAGCTTTAAAACAGATGAGTTTACCATGCTCATATATTACCCATGTATCAACGCAAGGAACCCCCAAAAAAACCCCCCAACCCAACACCATATATTTTTCAAATATGAAATTGAAAGAATGTGTTTCTAAAATGCTAGGCCTGTAATTTGTCATACTCATAATTACAAATAAATGCATGGGGGAAAAGTGTCTACCATTTTCGTTTTATACATGTATAGATAAACACTTTTTTATACTTGAAAGACCGAAAGAGAACAACAGAAACAAAAGTCATAATCAGTGCCTGTCTCGTTTATTTTCATTTAAAGAGCTAACTTTATTTTTAGATTTTCGACCTGGATTCTTTTGAGTCAATCAATCTTAATATCATAGTTACATAATGGTGAGGATTCTGACATATTTCATGATTTCTGCTCTTTTTTGTTGTTGGTGTGGCTGGAAGGTGGTATGGTGGAATACGATAATGGGTGGTGCTTTTTATGACAAATTCTTTGTCTAAATATATGCATGGGTAAGAAAAACAGATTTAACGAGACACGTACAAAGTCACTTTGGCCTGCTGTCAGTAAAATTGATATCCTGCTTGTATTTGTCAAGCATGAAGATAAAGAGATTGGGTCGGATGTATAGGCATATTTCATAGCCTTATGAAGTGTTTCTTGTTATACTTATTAAGACGCATTTTTGCTTAATAAACTACGTCATGTTGGTACTTATAGAGATGCAATTGAAAGCTTCATGGCCTAATGAACTATAGTATCATAGTATTATTCTTATACTAGGGTGTATTTGTAAGCCTCGTGGCCTAGCTCGTGTCTGTGGTTTGTTTCCTATCAGCGACACCAAACTCATGGAACGTGTAGTCAATTTGTCGTCGGACTTCATGATAATGAACTCAGTGTCTGCGCTAGTCACCTTGAATTTGAAAACTATTATTTTCTGTAGCGTTCAATTCATCCCAGTCCATTTATTTCTCTAAATAATCTCCCCTCGTGTGTGAATCATGCTGTGGGTGTAAGTGTAAGCACAGTGTGGCCTTGTGGCCCCCGGTGGGAAGACGCGCCTGATCACTGATACACGTACGATATTACTTTGTAGTGCATCGTGTCTAGATGTTGGACTGTGTTGTGTAAGTAAGATGAGGTCGTGACCGATTGACTAGTGATCCAGTTTTGAGATCTTGTCAATTTCCTCTTGAGCCAGACAGTAGTTTATGGAAAGACGAGAAAAGCGCCACAAAAAAACCAACAACTGAAAACTCCAACATGACCAAACAACCCAGCTTCCCTCTCCACCCCCTCCCCCCTCCCCAACCCAACAACAAAAGAAAAAGATGAGAAAAAAAGAGATAGAAAAAAAAGTAATCGCAAAATGCTACGTGAGTGGCTAACATTATTTATTGATCGTCTAACCTTCGATAATTTGGTTTAAAACACTATTGGCATATGACATATTAGACTAACAATATATATATAATACATTTTAAAAGAAAAACGGGAGGGTGGGGTGTCATAATTATTTGTGATTTTTCATCATGTGTATATTATACTAGTCTACCGTTGGTGCTAGCCTACAGTCGATTGAACACGAACAAAGACAAATTCAAACTTGTCCGTTCTAGTTTTTAATTTGCCACAGGGCCAAGAGACATGGCGAGACGTTTTCTTGCGTTCAAGTCTAATCAACGAAAATATTTATATGTAGATAATAACATTATTCTCTAGTGTTTTTAGTTGTTGGTTTTATTTTTTAATTTTCCCCGCCCACCCTTAATTTATTATGTGGTTTATTTGTTTTAAAAGTTTTGAAGAATCCCGAGGAGGTCTGGTTTAAGCATAATGTCGTGAATAATGAATAATTGCCCTTCGGGGATGATTAAAAGTTGTTGGGGTTTTTTTTATTAAGATTACACGATCGACTTTACTTCCATTTCCATTGTTTAACAGTCTGGCGGGACTTATTGTATTCAGTCTGACAGGACTTAATGTATTAAGAAGAAAAACGAATTCCTTTTTTTCCCTTTGTCGGTGCATGTCGAATACACGTCATGCAGTCGTCTGACTCTGAGTCTTAAAAGCAGCCCATACACAATCAATTGAATTGCGCAATTTAATTGTCAATACTCCTGAATTGACAATTAAATTGACCGTGCATGAGCGAAATTGATGACTTGCACAAGTGTATTGAGTGAATCAAACTCTGCTTGATATTTTATTGCGCAATTCTATTTGATTGCACAATATTTGGTTATTTCAACTATTGACTCGTTGGTATTTGATTTCACAAATTATAAAGATATACAGTAATTTCACCCAGGTATAGATGTTTCCTACTAATCACACACACACACACACACAAGATATATATATATATATATATTATATATATATATATATATATATATATATATATATATATATATATATATATATATATATATATATATATCTTATATATATATATATATATATATATATAAGATATATATATATATATATATATATATATATATATATATATATATATATATATATATATATATATATATATATATATATATACAGAGATAGAGAGAGAAGATGTAAACATATTTCACAAGCGACTTCCAGATCCTCAAATGTATTTCCGTCAAGGTTACGCAGTGTAGTGATAAACGCTCCGTAGGAGAGATGGGCTGACGCATATTTGTGTTTGCTTTCCAATCAGGGCTCGACCATTTGCAAGAGCTCATTGTAGGAGGACTCAACATCCATGCGCAGAAAGTTTTTAAAATCACTTGGCTCATTACGGCTCAGTTCATAGTAATTTGGTGTGCTAAACGTTGAACGATACAGAAACCATTCGTTTGACCATTTTGCACGTTTCCTTCTTGAAACATCGGTTTCATCTTCTACAGCAGGAACGTTACCACGGCGATTACTGGGTCAATATAGCAATATAATTGATCGTGTATGGGCCGCATTAAGAAACGCAGATCTGGCCTTTTTTATTTCCGTATGGCGCTGTTGTTATCGTTACCTTTACTGGTTGTAGGCGCCCGGGTTGATCGATTGTTTTGGGGGTTTTTTTAAAGTACATCATTTTTGTTTAATATTTTCCGTGTCTTCGGGTTGTATAATAAATACCTGTATACCACCTCGTACAATATTTTATCTAGAAAATGTTGCGGTCTTGTTTTCGTCATTTGGCATTAAAGCCCTTTACAGCAACAGCAAACTTGAGAAGCAAACTAGGGGTTTCGCGGTAATGACAAACCGAAAGAAAAATAAACGATTACAATGTCCCAACTGTGATCGAAACCTAGGATCGACACATTCCCATCCCACCGTCTTAACCACTGCACCACGATGACGACTTGCAAGACCTCATGAATGATCATAATATTATTATTATTATAAATATAGAGAAGCGACTTCAGAGATAAAATCATGCACGTGAAGATCTAGACCCAAAGCTAGAATATATATTATAATTCTGAATTGCTCGTACTTTGTTGGCCAAAGCTCTGTTGCCAGGCCCCTACGAGTAATGATATTATATTTTTCATTTAGGTTCTAAATGATCCCAAGATCGTTTTCATTTGAGGAATATTTCTACCGGAAGTGACGTTTAAGTATTGAAAATGTCATTGTTTCCCATTTGGGTTTGAACTTTCATTCACGTAAACCGCCATTTTGAAAATGTTTTCATTAAAGGAATAGGACCGTTCACGCCTACCTGCGTAACTATGTATCGAATACATGTGCCAACCCGATCTAATAATCGTAATTGGGTATCACCTAAGGTGTAACATGCTTGTTATTGTAATATGTAGATCTTCGTTTTGGTCGATAATGTAAGAAGATATGATTCGACATCACTAGGCTGATGTTGACGATGTCGTGGCTGTTTGTGCTCGTCGACGGAGAGCTCCAGGCGTATGCATATATTTGATAACGAATTCAGGGGCAATTGAGACGGTTGAAGTTGAAGCGTTTTTGGTTGATTCGAACCTTGACTTATAAAAAAGAAAGTCAGACGTCAGCGGAGCGATGTTACAAATTATTTAATTATTAGTTATTCGTCCCCACCACCACCAACAACAAAATGTGTTAATCTTTCTAAATGTTACCAACACAGTTATAGGCCATTTGTAACATGTATTGGAAATTTCGAGCCTAATTGGTTGAGAAATAAAGACGTTATGTCGGATCACATTTTTGGTTTGTTTATATAATTTATACAGAGAGATGAAGATTATTTAAATGTTGTATTGTTGGTGTTCTTGTGGCTATTATGACAGTCTGGTGAAGTTGACCGATTGAGATCTGTGTCACTATCTTTATTTATAAATAGAATGCGCCATCATTTGTCTGGCAGTCCTGGTGTGGGTTTGTGAATGTTAACTTGAACCTTTCTTTCTTTATCAGTTCCCATTCTACCTTTCGGTGGTTCAGATCCCTGAGATAATCTTTCTCCAGGATGCCCTGTGCTGGCATTTTCTGTTTCCTTCCAAAAATGTTAAATTTCTATTCTTCAATGCCTCTTTTATATCTTCTTCCCACTTTCTCCGAGGTCTGCATTTTTGGTCTTTTACCTTGGGCTTTAGCATTGTATACTGATTTAGCTATTCTATTGTCACTCATTTTGTTTACATGCCCAAACCATCTCAATTGATTTATTTCTATCTTAGTTTTTATGCCATCTGCTTTGGTTTGATCTCTTATTGTTGTGTTTCTGATTTTGTCTCTTTTAGTTTTCCCTACTACTCTTTTTAGATATTTCATTTCAGCTGCCTGTACTCTACTTTATTCTCTACTGTCCAGGTTCAGGTTTCACTGCCATAGAGGGGAATAGGACAATAAACGGTGTTGTATACTGCCATTTTAGTTTTTTTTTGACAATTCTTGTTTACCTACATATGCTTTTCCTATATGGTTATATATTGCACTTGCCTTTTGATTCTCTGGCTGATTTTTCTCTTAGTTTTCCCTCAGAGTTAATCATTGTTCCTGGGTAATTGTAGATGTGAACTTTTTCTAAATTCTCCTGGCCAATTTAAGATTTTGTGTTTTAGCTTCCCTAGTTACTAGCATTGTTTTGGTTTTGTTTGCATTTACTCTCATTCTTCTTTTATTTAGTCCATTGTTCATAATGTTGATATTCGACAGAAGGTCATTTTCTGATTTTCCAAACATAACTAAATCACCGGCAAATGAAAGCATTGATATATTTACTGGTTTGAGCTTCCACATACCTACATTAATTTTCTTCTTTTTTGCGGATGCCTTTGCGACTGAATCCACAAATGTGATAAACAAAAGAGGACTTAGGACACAACCCTGTCTTACTCCTATGTCTACATCGCATTCTGCAGATATGTTTCCAGCTACTATCACTGCACATGTTGGTTTATTGTAAAAACTTTTAATGGCTTCTATTAAATTTTGCTCTACATTGTGATCCTTTCTTATGTATTGGTACTACTACTACCGTTCCCTTTTTCCAGTCGTCTGGCACCTGTTTGGACTTCTATGCTTGTTGGCATATTGCATGTAGTAGTTTGTCTGCTTTTCTCCCTTGGTTTTTAATAATTTCTGGATAAACTTGATCTGCTCCTGGGGCTTTTCCTAATTTCACTTTTTAAATATAGTTGTTTGGATTTCTTCCATTGATATATCTACATCTTCGGCTGTCTCCTCTGAGTTACTTGTTGCTCTTTCTAATTGATCTTTACTCTTTTTTCATATGTTCTGGCGGGATTATGTAATTGTTGAAAATATTCTACACGCTTCTATGATTTGGCTGTCTCCTTTCATTATTTCTCCTTTGGCATTCTTAATTTGTCGTATTGGGTATGCTTTGGTCTTTCTCATGCTCTTTATTGCCCCCCCAGAACAGCTTTTGATTTCCTTGATAGCTTTCTTGAAGTCTGTCCAAACTCTTCCCATTGTTCCTGTTTTGCTTTCCCAACTTCCTCTTTGACGATAGTTCTTTTATTGACGTAATTTATCCTATTCTCTGGTCTCTTTGTTTGCAAGTATTTCTTCCAGACATCCTTCTTTTCTTTGACCTTAGTTTTGACATTCCCATTCCACGATGTTGTTCTTTTCAATCTCCTTTAATTTGTTTCCTACCATAAACCTCTTCCGTACAACTGAGGAGTGTTTCTTTACACAGTTGCTACTTTTCTTCTCTTGTACTATCATTCAGATCCATCTGCCTTTCACAGATAAATCTTTTTATCCTAGATTGGTATATCTCTTTTACTATTGGTTTTATTTAGTTCCTCTATTTTGAGTTTAGTAACTTTCTTCTCTTTTCCTTTTCTGTTTGTTTTCTTCTCTTTTCCTTTTCTGTTTGTTTTCTTCAGTCAGTAATCTCATTTTGGCTATCACTAGGTGATGATCACTAAATATTTTTGTTCCTCTGTTTACTCTTGCATCCAATGTACTGTAAATAAGGGAGCTGCTAACTAGTATGTAGTCTATGATTGACTTTTCACACCTGTCTTCGTTTATTTGTGGATATCTAGCATGCAAGGCAACCGGTTGTTATGTTCTGTCAGGGTTAACTCCCTTAGCATTTGGTCAGTCAAGACCGATCTGCAAGGCAGCAGGTTTATTTATGTCAGGGTTAACTCCCTTAGCCTTTGGTCAGCCAAGGCCGACCTGCAAGGCAGCAGGAGACTCGTGGTGGGCGGAATCATCTACTCCCGGTACAGGTGCTTACATGTCCACTGCCCGGAACTTGAATCTATTCTTTTAAAATTCTGCGACGTGCATTTCAATCCAAGTTTACAAAGAAAAACGTAACACTATTATCACGAATGAATGATTTGATCCTTGACCCAATCATTCAACGAAATGGATGGGTACAAAGTGAGGGTCACTAAGATTCTTATCGTCTGCTGCACATTTTTTGTCCTATCAGTGAACGATTAATTGTATTAGGTCACTGAGTGAGTTCAGCCGCCGTATTATCTTTCCGATTTGACCTGTCGGACAATGATACCGTAGGGGAACGTAGAGTACGTTGTAAAGTACGTACTTTTTCTATGATCTTTTCTCGGGTGTGTGTGTATATATATATATATATATATATATATATATATATATATATATATATATATATATATATATATATATATATATATATATATATATATATATATATAGAGAGAGAGAGAGAGAGAGAGAGAGAGAGAGAGAGAGAGAGAGAGAGAGAGAGAGAGAGAGATAGAGTGTGTGTGTGTGCGTGTTTTTAATTACGTGAATGTGTTGTGAAAAGGACCTTGCTCACTGTACGGTGTGGAAACACTCAATAAATTACAAGTAGGAAATGACAATAACTGATCTTAAAGCCCCAACAGGAACAAAGACGAGACAAATACAAGGAATTGACAGGAATAATCTTGGTCACCATGGGGATTGAACCCCGCGATCTCTGCTCGGCCACCACTACACATAGTGGACGGGGTAAATTTCTATGAAACAAACAAACGCACACACACGCAGGGCCTGCTTTCATGGAACTATTTGCGTGTGTCTAGTTCTATAACGCGTACGCATGAACTCAAACAACCACCACAACAAAGGAGTGTAGGATGTTATAGAACGTGAATATGTACATGTACGACGTCACCAGCCATCGTCGTTTTTAAATGTCGCATCGTCGTCAAACTTTGAAGGACGAAGTTCGATTAGAGCATTCTACTAACATGAACTGCAGTGTTAGCAGCGACCTTCTCTTGTAACACTTTAGATAATTCCACTAACTGTAAGTTATGTAAATCAATTCTTTCATCGTGCTGTTCCTAGTACTTGTACATAATGTAATCCTAGCTACTGTTATTATGGCTTGCGCTTTTCCGAGTTAATTGGTTTTGGTGAAAGCCATGGTAAAATCAAGACAATGGGATTTTCTTTGCTTTCTGAACGTTGTCGTGTCATCGCAATGTATCGAGATCCGCACATGGATTGGTTTCATTTGAGTATATACATACACATATGTGTGAGCATTAGGATCGTGAGTTAATTAAAGGATATTATTAATGTATATCTCACGCCGTCATAAGATAGAAACTACTGCCGATCGATGTTATTGATTCCGGAGGAGGGGGTGGGTGGAAATTTTTTTATGGATATTTCATTTTTTATATGACATCATGGTGCCTTGGTTCTGAAATTATCTTCTTGGCATTTCAGGCCAGATGGTTGTTTGTTTGTTTGAATTTTTTATGGGGGGGGGGTTGTTTGTTTTGGTTTTATTGTTGATGGGGTTAGTGTGTAAGCATTACGACACCAGTCTGGTTTGTCATTTTATGCAAATTATCTTGGATTTGAGAACAAGTTGTCTTGGATTTAAGAACAAATTGTCTTGGATTTGAGAACAAGTTGTCTTGGATTTGAAAACAAATTGTCTTGGATTTGAGAACAAGTTATTTTGGATTTTAGAAATAAGATTTTTGTCTTGGATTTGAGAACAAGTTGTTTGGATTTTAGAATAAGTTGTCTTGGATTTTAGAACAAGTTGTCTTGGATTTTAGAATAAGTTGTCTTGGATTTTAGAACAACTTGTCTTGGATTTTAAGTTTAGACAAACTTATCTTGAATTTTGGAACAACTTAACTTGGAAATTTAAATCACCTTATCTTGGATTTTAGAACAACTTGGTCTTGGGTTTTAGAACAACTTATCTTGAATTTTAGACACTTATCTTGAATTTTGAAACAACTTATCTTGAATTTTAGAACAACTTATCTTGAAATTTGAATCACCGTATCTTGGATTTTAGAACAACTTGGTCTTGGATTTAGTATCTTTAGAACAGCCGTCTTCGGTTTTAGAACAAGTTGTCTCGGATTTTAAAACAAGTTATCTTGGGTTGTAAAGCAGCGTATGCTAGACTTTGGAAGTTTCGTGGAAGGTCCCCTATGCTTCGGCATAAAACCGTACATACCAATCCTACAAACAAATTTCTGACAGTTTGTTTTTTTGCTGCATAAAGTAACCGGAAATTTAAAGGGTTTCCACCCCGCGATAGGACTGATAGAAATCAAACTTGGGGTGCTAGATTTTAACGTTATTCCTTTGCCTTGTGAGTGCCGAGTTATGTTCTGAATGAAACGAACGGCGGAACTCATTTTTTTTTTATTGGTGGCATCTCAGCTTTAAGTATAGCTACGTTTTCTCATTCTTGATAGTTCAAGCGTTCTCTACGTAAAGAGTGTTGTGACAGATCTTTGGAAATGGAAAATTACCTTCTTTCTTGGCGTTATTTGAGAGTGAAAAAATAGTGTACGCGTTTTGTTCTTGTTGTTTGGGTTTTTTCTTCATACTCCTGTTGAAGACGTAAAGGAGCCATTAAGTTAAAAGTGATAAACGACAATAAGTGACACTACACGCACAACAGAGCAACAAAAAGACTGAACATACACGTGACGTTTCGGGTATAAACGTTTGTTGTCTGACAGATACGTTGTATCTGAAACCTCACGTGTGTTCTATCTTCTTTTGTGCAGTTGTCACTTATTGCCTTTATCGCTTGTTTTCTTCTGTTGTCGGCATCCCCTGCTAGCGCTCTAATCTGTTATGAACCCCACCGAATTGTCGAGGAAGCAAAGACGTGTACTATGTATTTCGATCGAAACAAATTAATATGCTCCGTATTTTCTTGCCTATCGTAATTTATTGTCAAAACGTGTTTTTTATTGAAAGGTTACGGGCATATTGTTTTGACAATCCTAGGTAAACATGAGCGCGACGCAATGTCATCTGTTTTACTAAACACATGTTGCCTGTTTACCACCCCCCCCCACCTTCGTACTTCTATATGTCATTTAGACGAAAAACAGTCATCTTCTTAGAACTAATGGTGCGAGCTCATTATTCAATCTAGGCCCATGAGTCTTTGGTCATATAAAATGCTTTTGAATGAACTTTATTTGACCAAAGTTTTTTTGTCAACGGCAGGGTTCTCACTCATTTTGGAAAACTGGAAAGTCTTGGAATTAGGTTAGAAGAAATTAAGACTCGAAAAAGTCTTAGAATTTAAAAATTCTCTTTACGTCTTGGAAAAGTCTTGGAATTTTTATGAAACATTGTGATCATATTTTCTCATCTCGGAACTGGACAAGGTTTCACACAGGACACAACTGATGTGGCCATTTAGTGCTGCTGTTCTCTGTCTTTATTTGTTCATTCTCAAGTTGTCTCCAGAACAACTGGGCTTTCAATTTGTCTGACATCGTCAGATCTGCCATTCTTTACCATTCAATCGTAATATTGTTTTAGAACTGTGTCTCATTTACGATTAGTTTTACCTTTGATACGCTTTCACCCGATTTCACGTCATTCGTTAAAGCCAGAAATTTCTGGAAAATTTGATGTTTGCATGGAAAAATCTTGGAAAACTCTTAGAATTTTTTTCTTCTGAAAATGAGTGGGAATCTTGCAGTGCAACAGTCATGGCACGGATATGTGAGTTATCGCACTTTGATACAGTTACCGCTCTTTTATGAAACCCTGTATATTTCCTGTAAGAGTATTGTAAACAAAAGTATTTTTACAGGCATCCTATGAATAAATCCTATCGGTTTGTTTAATTTCGTGGGTAAAATATATTATTATATTATAATCTAAAACTACAATTCTCAAAGCTCTGCAGGCTTGAGTTTACGACATCTCATTTCCATTTGTGGGTCAGTGAACTACTCACCTTAGTACTGTTTCTACACTACTTGACATATTATTGTAACATCAACGCAATATGCGCACACTCAATTTTCCTTGCTTTTCGACTCTATTTTTTACGCAAAGTATCAGCTTCCTAGAGCAACATGTGGTCAGCTTAAATTACGTTCGCCCCACTTAGATGATATAATTTATGGAAAGCTAGGTCGGTTTCAGTTTCAATTCCTTTCAGTAGCAAGTCATGCACCACGCGTCTATAATTTGTTTAGATGGCCTTTCTCGCTTCTTCCGTCGAGTTTTACATTCATTCTTCTCAGTCCGTGCGACGCAGAATTTGTTTCCCGTTTTACTTTTCATAGCATTGCAGACGTTTATAAATACGAGTGGACAGTTGTTAGTATACGTTGCGGGTGAACTCGCCCCCCCCCCCCCACACACACACCCACCTTAGTGTTGTCGATAGTGTGTTGTGGTTTTTTATCAACGCATTGAGGACTATCATTCGGCGTTCTTCTGATTTTCTGTCATTTTTAGAAAGGGGATTTCGGTGTTCTCTTTTTTTGTAGTGGAGTATTTGATACGTTGTGTTAAATTCTCACAATATCCGGCGTGTTATCGTTCTTTGTGCTGCAAATGGGAACTTGGCTTATATTTCAACACAAGACAAATAATGCCTTTCTTTTTTGTGTGTTACCCTCGGCGTTGTAGATGTTTGCAATACCACACCCTTGTTGCCGGACATTGATTGTGAAATTCCATTGCCTTTTGGTTTAGTGCCCATTCGAGTCGGTGTTACGTGCGATTAAACCAAACAGTCTCTGAAGGTAGAAAATAAAATGGAAATGAAGTAGAAACTGGAACTCGTTTAAATTGGTAATCGTGGCTAGGCTTTATTATCTAATCTTTTTTCTATGTGTTGAAATAGACGGCAATGTAGCCATTTTATCAGATTTCCGTTCTTCTCTTCTGTGTGCGTATCTTCTGATGCAGTGTCTTTTAATTAATTACTACAGCCAAGACGTTTCATAATGTATTTGTTTGCTGTATGATTGATGTACCCAATAGGCAGTCAAACTTTCTTCAAGCTCCATACCAAGTTAAGAAAAGTAGATTTAATTCTTGTCTATTACATTTTAGGACGTTTGGGCGTAGGACGTAGGAATAGAAGCAAATTTGGATTCAAAGTTACATATCAATGTTGTATAAATAACCCTGTCATTTGAATAGTGGACGGCCATGGATACCCACACTGAAACCGATTCATGATTATCATTTCGGTTTGTTTATGTGCTTTATAATCTCTCATTTGTAAAGTAATGAATTTAAACTATGTTACTTGATCTTCGAGTCGTTTACTAACGAACACTTTGAACAAGACGGCTTTACTGCCGTATATAGAATATAGATAAGAGGTATTCAAATCGATTTTTAAAAATTGTTGTTGGGATTGTGATGTTAGAATTAGATCTATCTACGTGTTGGTTGATTTCCAGGAGATTATAAGCTCCTGACATCATGGTGTCCAGGAAAATAAATCTGAAACTCGAAATGACTGTTCAGGACAACTACTGTCATTACCAGTCCCAAAGTACGGCCTCCACAGGCATCGGAGACACAATTGTCACTCTGATACTGATAGCAATTGCCACAAACACGCTGTCGTGAAATCAGCCGGCTTTTTGGGAGACGAAGGACAAAGCGGCACTGGCCTCCTTTCTCCACTGTTGAATTCCTCGATTTATCCAGCCGCTATCCTTATCACCAATACAAAAAACTGCTGTCCACGTCTGCTGCTACAGCAGACGGAGGTGACGAAAAACGGCCGTCAGGTGGCTACTGGTGGACGAAAGACGCGTATGCAGATGCGCCTGGATCTCGTAGTTGTGAACAAATTCGTGAAAATAGACCCGGTACGGATAGAAGAATTGAGGATTCGTGCGACTCGAGTAAAAAAATGGATAGTTCGAGACCGGAAGTACTCGGCAAGGACACGCTCCATAGTTCCAGGTAAGGACATTCTATCTGGTCAGTATGGCATTTGACATACGCTGGGGCTAGTCTATTTACGGGCGATTTTGTAACTGTGGGAAGACAACAGTACTACTAGCTTTTGTTGTTGTTGCTGTCGTCATATTTTATAGTATACGCTATCTTTACATTTTAGATTTACGGTTTCTAATACGTGGTATATTACCCCCCTCCACCTCCCTTTTCCTTTTTCGATGACTCTTCTCATCCCTTTTCCTTTTCTACAAACCCATCCCCTTCCGCCTTTCTTTTCACTGAACATTTTCTATGATGTAGCGGTCGAGACTTTATTATTTTGTATCGATGCTCCCTATTTTTGGCCTAGATTTTTGTTTATTTGGGATCACCGCTACGGTAGACAGGGTAGATGTAAATGGAAACTTAGGATCGCGTTTGTATCCTTTGACATTTTATTTTACGACTTTGGCTTTTGGGAGTTTGGTTTTTGGTGGGTTTTGGATTTTGTTACTGGTCAATAGAAATAGTCCTTGAACATGAAATATTTTAAAATTCAAATCATTCACCAGCAATGTATTTAATAGTATGGAGCCCTTTGACCAACGACAATCAGTGATTATACAAAAATGTTCAAAGACGTGCCACTAAATTTGTACCCTGTTACACACATGTCTTGTGCCTATGGTGACCGATTACCATTTCTTTGAAATACCGAAGGAAAAGAGGAGATTTAATTCAGTTATGCTAAAAAAGTTCATGGCATTGATAATGTTGACTATAACAAAATCTTCCAGTATTTTCATGTCACCTGTACACCTGGTGATAAACTTAAAATTTAAATCAAGGGCTGTTCTACATTAATCAGGCGGAATTCCTTTGTTGTACTGACGATACGGACCTGGAAAACTCTCTTAGATTTGAAACAAAGCATTCTAAGTCTTTTAATAGATTTTTAAGATTGCAACTGATAAACAGCTCCATGCTTTTAAATACAATTTTGATGAACGGTTTGAATCTTAACACATTTCATGATGTATTAAAAAATATTCTATGATTTCTCAACTTGTATTTCAGGGCATTCAAATCGCATTTGACCTATTCTTGAGCCCTTAATCTATATACATGTATTACACACACACACACACACATATATATATATATATATATATATATATATATATATATATATATATATATATAGAGAGAGAGAGAGAGAGAGGGTTTGTTATATTTTTTATTCTGAATATTCACCAAGTTAATGTGCGTATGTGTGTGTTTATCATGTATGTATGGACATGTGTGTGTTTGCAGTGTAAATATTTGCATACAATTTAAAATATTATATTAATTATATCAAATATTATATTAATGGTCACGAGGGGAAGAGAAGAAAGAGATACGGGGGAAGGGAGGCAGAGAGAGAGAAAGAGAGAGATTTGTGATGAAATGTCGGGAATGAAAGTATTTCATATCTTACAGCTGTTAACTGGACCGGAGTGCTTATTTAAAGCATGCCTATTCGTTCCCCTCAGCAGGCCTGGCAATCTGCGGTCTAATTTAAGTTGCCAATCTTCAGCACTCCTTGCCGGGGTTTTGCTGCACGTGCTAGTGTGTATTACCGCCCTAACAGAGTTGTTGCACAGCGATTTTTCCATGTCGCAACGGAATGTGTTTGTTGTTGTTTTTGTTTAAAGACGAAAATCTCAATGAACATCAACACGAAGGATGTTTCGTATGTACCACCCTGAATGAATAACCCCGCACATAACAAGAATACATAATCGATGGAATCAGCCATGCGTGTCGTAAAAAAGATATTTATTTTGTACGTATGTATGTGTGTGTGTGTATATATATATATATATATATGTGTGTGTGTGTGTGTGTGTGTATAGCGCTGAAAGGTTGACCTGAATAACACCCCATGGACAGACTGACGGATACTATAGGTAATTCGATTTTAGTACGTTATCCGGTTGTTTGTTGATATGATTTTTTTATCAGTACTGATACATATTATGTTTCATAAATTCCTGTTCCATAACCAGTACACATTGTCATGTATTTAATAGTAATCGATATCAACTGTGGTGGAGGCTCAGGGAAAGTCGCTAGACAGCTGTCCCCCACCACCACCTTATTGTAGACTAGCCTGTGACGTACATTGTAAACACGAAGATAACTCATCTACTGGGGTTGGGTTTTTTGGTAGTCATGCGGAGTAGAGAGAGAGAGAGAGAGAGAGAGAGAGAGAGAGAGAGAGAGAGAGAGAGAGAGAGAGAGAGAGAGAGAGAGAGAGAGAAGAGAGAGAGGGCGAGCGATGGGACGATGGGACACACACACACACACGCAGTAGTTTTTTCTTGAGATTCTCAATTTTCTTGTCCGAACTGGGACGTAGGCTATGACTCAAGAGTTGTGTTTTCGAGCTGCGTTTTTGTTTTTGGGATGGAGCGAAAGTGGTCATATTTCTTACGTTGGATTTATTATGTTTATGACTGTCAACCAAAACAAAACAAATTTGTGCGTTTCCTGCCTCGACAGGTTGAAAATTTCTTCGGGCAACAGTAACACACACCCTCCGCCTCAGGTAGGGAGATGGACACGTGACCCAGTAAAGATAAGTATACAAACAAGGGTCCCCGTAATGTGAATAGATTACTACCTCTGTACGTACGTTAACGTTAAGATCCCTAGGCTGTTTACGAGACAGTCCGGACACACAATTTACAAAAAACCCTACCACGAAAACGCGATATCACTTGAGTTAGTTGTGGATGGGTCAAATCAAATCAAATCAAAGCCAGAGAGAGATGCCGATGTGGTGTTGTTTTGGGTTTTTTCAGTCAGCAATTGACAGATAACCACCGGTAGCTCAGTCCGTAGAAGTATCTGACTACCGCCCAAGAGGCCCCATTTCGATTTCCCAGTCCGGAGGGCAAATTTTGTTAGCCCCCCTGTCGACCAAGCAGCGAAATGGGCAGTTGGGTCTATTCAAACTCAGCGAAATGGTAGATAGTTGGTCTAATCAAACTCAATAAAATGTAAATACTTATTGGTCTATTCAAACTCAGCGAAATGGGCACTTATTGCAAATCTATTCAAACTCAGCGAAATGGTAGCAACGTTAAATCTATTCAAACTCAGCGAAATGGGTGGCAAGGTCTATATTCAAACTCAGCGAAATGACTTGGCAACGTCTATATTCAAACTCAGCGAAATGGGTGGCAAGGTCTACATTCAAACTCAGGAAATGAGTGGCAAGGTCTATATTCAAACTCAGCGAAATGGGTGGCAAGGTCTATTCAAACTCAGCGAAATGATACTTAGGTCTATTCAAACTCAGCGAAATTAGGTCTATTCAAACTCGAAATGGGCAGTTAGGTCTATTCAAACTCAGGAAATCAGTTAGGTCTATTCAAACTCAGCGAAATGGGCAGTTAGGTCTATTCAAACTCAGCGAAATGGGCAGTTAGGTCTATTCAAAACTCAGTCTATTCAAACTCAGCGAAAGTGAAGGCGGCGTGGAAAGCAGTGACAACTACTACAGATTATGCCGTGTGCCTAGAAAAATCAACAAGACGCTCGTTTCCTGATACTCCTACGCTGAACTCTTGAGTATATATATATATATATATATACCGATATATGTATGTATATATATATATATATATATATATATATATATATATATATATATATATATATATATATATATATATATATGGGACCCATTACTGTAATTGACAGCACACGTACACGCAATGTGACACTGACGCCGTGGATCAGATAGTAAAAGCAGGTTTGTGATGGGGTTTTTAGAATTTTAAATTTATATATCTGACAAATAAGTCTTGATAAGATGATAATTTTACCACACCTGGTCGCTATGCACGTATTATTGGGATCGAGAGAAGAGAAATCGGGCGTAATTCATCCTCTCCCCCCCCCCTCCCCCCACCCTCTCTCTCCTCTCACCTCTCTCTCTCTCTCTCTCTCTCTCTCTCTCTCTCTCTCTCTCTCTCTCTCTCTCTCTCTCTCTCTCTCTCTCTCTCTCCTCTCTCTCTCCCTCATCCCCCCTCTCTCTATCCTGTGTGTGGTAGTAGACACTTTTGAACTTTGTAATCGCTGCTGAAAACAAAGTGTTGAACTCTAGATTAAAATATGTGTGTTGTAGACATATGCCCTTGACTTTAATCGCCAGCTCCTTTCAGGTCTAAAGTAAATGTCTCGACAAAGTCTGCTTGTTGTCTTCTTTCTGTGGATGCTTTTTGCCATTAGCACGCATTTAATATCTGAGATCACCGCAATGGCGGAACGGGGTTCGCTTCATAGAAACAAATGAAATCGTATCTAATTAACCGATTCGATTATTATCGTTACATTTTGTCGTTGCCTTTGCTATTCGCAGTGTTTGGGCTTAGATAACATTTTGTGCATTCTTTATGTAAACTTGTTTTTCGTCTTTAATCAACCTTTTAAGTCTTTTTAATCAACCATTTAAATCTTGTTAATCAATCATTCAAATCTTCTGTTTCAACCTTTTAAGTCTTGTTAATCACAATATCAAGTCTTGTTAATCAACCACTCAAGTCTTCTTTGTCAACCTTTCAAGTCTTGTTAATCAACCACAATGTCAAGTCTTGTCTTCTTTGTCAACCTTTCAAGTCTTGTTAATCACAATGTCAAGTCTTGTTAATCATTCAAGTCTTGTTAATCAAGTCTTGTTAATCAACTTGTCACTCAACCGTTTTCTTTATCAACCATTCATGTCTTGTTAATCACAATGTCAAGTCTTGTTAATCAACCATTCAAGTCTTGTTAATCAACCATTCAAGTCTTGTTAATCAATCATTCAAGTCTTGTTACTCAACCATTAATCAACCATTCAAGTCTTGTTAATCAACCATTCAAGTCTTGTTAATCAACCATTCAAGTCTTGTTATCCACCGTTCTTGTTAATCAACCATTCAAGTCTTGTTAATCAACCATTCAAGTCTTGTTACTCAACCATTCAAGTCTCTCTAATCAATCATTCAAGTCTTGTTACTCAACCATTCAAGTCTTCTAATCAATCATTCAAGTCTTGTTACTCAACCATTCAAGTCTCTCTAATCAATCATTCAAGTCTTGTTACTCAACCATTCAAGTCTCTCTAATCAATCATTCAAGTCTTGTTACTCAACCATTCAAGTCTTGTTAATCAACTTGTCGTGTCTTGCTTATCCACCATTCTTCAAATCTCGCTAATCAACCATTCCAGTCTTATTAATCAACTTTCCCGATCTTGTTAATCAACCTTTCAAGTCTTGTTAATCAACCCTTCATATCTTGTTAATCAATCTTTCAAGTCTTAATAATCAACCTTTCAAGTCTTGTTAATCAACCTTTCAAGTATTGTTAATCAATCTGTCAAGTCTTATTAATCAACCTTTCAAGTCTTGTTAATCAACTTTCCTGGCCTTGTTAATCAACCCTTCAAGTCTTGTTGATCAATCTGTCAAGCCTTATTAATCAACATTTCGTCTTGTTACTCAACCTTTCAAGTCTTATTAATCAACCTTTCAAGTCTTATTAATCAAGCTTTCAAGTCTTGTTAATCAACCCTTCAAGTCTTATTAATGAACCTTTTAAATCTTGTTAATCAACCTTTGAGGTCTTGTTAATCAACCTTGCAGGTATTGTGAATCGACCCTTCAAGTCTAATTAATCAATGCTTTAATATTAGTTAACCTTTCAAGTCTTATTAACGAACCTTTCAAGTTTCAAGTCTTGTTAATCAACCTTTCAGGTCTTGTTAATGAGCCTTTCAAGTTTCAAGTCTTGTTAATCAACCTTTCAGGTCTTGTTAATGAGCCTTTCAAGTTTCAAGTCTTATTAATGAACCTTTCAGGTTTCAAGTTTTGTTAATCAACCTTTCAGGTCTTATTAATCAACCCTTCAAGTCTTATTAATCAACCTTTCGAGCCTTATTTATCAACCTTTCAGGTATTGTTAATGAAACCTTCAAGTCGTATTAATCAACCTTTCAAGGCTTGTTAACCAACCTTTCGAGCTTTATTAATCAACAATTCAAGTTTTGTTAATGAATCTTTCAAGTCTTGTTAATCAACAATTCAAGTCTTGGTAATCAACAATTCAAGTCTTGGTAATGAACCTTTCAAGTCTTGTTAATCAACAATTCATAGTCTTGTTAATAACAATTCATACCTTGTTAATAAAATTATTCAAGTCTTGTTAATTAACTTATAAGTCTTGTTAATTAATTAAAGTCTTTAATTAGTCTTGTTAATAAACTTTAAGTCGTCTTAATAAACCATTTAAGTCCTCTTAATAAACCTTTTAAGTCGTCTTAATAAACCATTTAAGTCGTCTTAATAAACCATTTAAGTCGTCTTAATAAACCATTTAAGTCGTCTTAATAAACCATTTAAGTCGCCTTAATAAACCATTTAAGTCGTCTTAATAAACCATTCCAGTTTCGTTTATACACCATTCAAGTCTTGTTAATCAACCATTTAAGTCTTGTTAAAAAATCATTTTCAAGTTTCGTCAATGAATTTTTCAAATCTTGTTATTCAAGTTTAGTTAAACAAGTTTTCAAATCTTGTCAATCAAATCTTCCTTATACACGTACATGTACACAATGTAGACAGTGGTACATGCACACATTTAGTTGCCGTGTATGCTAAGTCTTTACATATCATCCCCACCCACCCCTCTACTTTTGTGTCAATGCAGCTGCTGGCTTCCGTTGACTACCAAGCATTGGTGGGGGCTGGTGGTAGCTCTAACTCTTTCTTTTCGTTTCTTTCACACGTCTGTCATATCTGCTGTCATTTTAATAATTAAGATGAGCTCAGATAGTATGAAACTTTATTGTCCAGAAGGCAGTTGCCTTTCAGTCTTTCAATACATTCATTTCTCTCTCTCTCTCTCTCTCTCTCTCTCTCTCTCTCTCTCTCTCTCTCTCTCTCTCTCTCTCTCTCTCTCTCTCTCTCTCTCTCTCTCTCTCTCTCTCTCTCTCTCTCTCTCTCTCTCTCTCTCTCTCTCTCTCTCTCTCTCTCCTCCCTCTCCTCCCTCCCTCCCTCTCTCCTCCCTCCCTCCCTCCCTCCCTCCCTCCCTCCCTCTCTCTCTCTCTCTCTCTCTCTCTCTCTCTCTCTCTCTCTCTCTCTCTCTCTCTATATCTCTATATATATATCTCTATTTCTATGGTATAGAATGTCAATGATACGTGATAGGCACAAAACAAACCAAGCAAACAAAATCCGACACATAGTCAAACAAACAAACAAAGAAAATATCACAAAAACAACAGAATCTAAAGAACATGTCCGTTTCATAATAATATGATACATGCACATTCTTCTTAGAATCAAATTAGAGGAAGAGGATGGCAAAGAGAGGCACGATAGTTTCATGAACATTGGCAACAAATGTTTTGTGACGTATTTTTGTGTTTCAACATTTAATAAGGATATGTCTACCATGAGGAGAACGTCGCATATGGTGGACGGGGTAAATTCCAAATGAAATAGGTGCGGCCGGTTATTTTTATCCAGATAGTTGATGTTTTTCAAGATATTATGATATGTGCTAGATCTAGGACTAGTTTCAAAGGGTGTCATGGATTCTTGAATATGCGCCAAATGTACTTTAGACCCTCTACATCTTTGCTGACAGTGATAGCTCTCTCTCTCTCTCTCTCTCTCTCTCTCTCTCTCTCTCTCTCTCTCTCTCTCTCTCTCTCTCTCTCTCTCTCTCTCTCTCTCTCTGATAATGAGTACACACCTTAATATTCCGAAGCTACCAGTCACGTGTGTAGTATTAGCTAAGCTATATTTGTTATTATTATGTGGGACAACTTTTTTTGTCGCATATTTGTCCTATATCTTGATTTACGGAGTATAATAGTGACGCTGGCTCTCTCTCTCTCTCTCTCTCTCTCTCTCTCTCTCTCTCTCTCTCTCTCTCTCTCTCTCTCTCTCTCTCTCTCTCTCTCTCTCTCTCTCTCTCTCTCTCTCTCTCTCTCTCTCTCTCTCTCCTCTCTCTCTCTCTCTCTCCCCCCTCTCTCTCCCCCTCTCTCTCTCTCTCTCTCTCTTCCCCTCTCTCTCTCTCTCTCTCTCTCTCTCTCTCTCTCTCTCTCTCTCTCTCTCTCTCTCCCTCTCTCTCTCTCTCTCTCTCTCTCTCTCTCTTTCTTTCTCTCTCTCTCCCTTTCCTTTCACTCTCTCTCTGTCTCTTCTCTCTGCTCTTTCTCTCATTTCTTTCTCTCAAGGAGGTGGTTGGTTGGCCGGAGGTGCTGTCAGGTCCTACTCCTTTCCTTTCACTTATCTTCCATCTTGCCGTTTCCTCATTACTCACCACGAGATCACCATAGTAATAATAATAATAATAATAATAATAATAATAATAATACTAATAATACTAATAATAATAGGTTGGATGATGGTGAATTTTTTTGAATGAAACAAGCAAACTTTTAAATTGAGCGAATATTTTCGATCTTAAACAGATGAACAAAAAAAAACATTAAAAAAAGAACAAAAACACCACGAACTACAATTTTAAAAAACCCCCAAAACAAACAACAACAAAAAAACAGGAAATAAAATGGCATTGCCACGGCGAGACAGGTGGTGGAGTCTAGACATTACTCATTAAGGCCATCCTTTCTCTTGTCTGCTAAAAACTAGAACTAGAACCACCTTGCTGACGTCTACCTGGTGTTTCATCGTGGCTTGGTCCACCGTTTGTGACCACGCAGCTTGTCAATCTTTGTAGTATTGTAGCGCCCAAGGGTTGAAGACGAATATTGCAAATTGATACACCACCGTTGTCACCCAAACGCAAATACGTCATCAATATGTATGAGCCGTACGGCTGCTATATAGTTATAGCCAGTGTTAATGTATATTATATGATAATATATACTTGTTCACATACGTATACATTATGTGTGTGTGTGTGTGTGTGTGTGTGTTATGTGTGGAAGAGATATGAAGAATAAATTTTTAAAAGAGGACTCATTGGTGGTAAAAATCGATTTATACGCAAATGAATGTAAGGTACAATATCTTTACTTGTAGGTGAACAGTTTCTATGAATTTCATTCATTCATACTACTTAACCGTTTAGAATTACTTTCTCCGGACAGTTTCACAATGTGGTGGGCGTTTGGCGAGGATACGTTTAGGTCCTACTTCTTTCCTTTTGATCTTTCCTTGACATGCCTTTTCTTCTTGCCACTTTCTCTAAACTCACCGTGAGCGGTAATTGTCCTACTTCTTTCCTTTCGATCTTTCCTTGACGTGCCTTTTCTTCTTGCCACTTTCTCTAAACTCACCGTGAGCGGTAATTGTCCTACTTCTTTCCTTTCGATCTTTCCTTAACATGCCTTTTCTTCTTGCCACTTTCTCTAAACTCACCATGAGTCCTACTTCTTTCCTTTCGATCTTTCCTTAACATGCCTTTTCTTCTTGCCACTTTCTCTAAACTCACCATGAGCGGTTATTGTCCTACTTCTTTCCTTTCGATCTTTCCGTAACATGCCTTTTCTTCTTGCCACTTTCTCTAAACTCACCATGAGCGTTATTGTCCTACTTCTTTCCTTTGATCTTTCCGGACATGCCTTTTCTTCTTGCCACTTTCTCTAAACTCCATGAGCGGTTGGCGGACTGCTATTGATGCGTCCTTTTTTTACTTCTTTCTTTTCGATCTTTCATATAATGTCTTTTATCTCGCTGTTTCTTCTTAATTTAAGACGAGATAAAATAAGATAATCTTTATTATGCCTTTTGGGAAATTTTGTTTTCAGTCACAATTTCATAATATTTCACAAACAAAATATGATCATTTCTTAAATGATATAATATGATAACAAATGACATAGAAAAATAATGGTAACCATGGTGATTTAACCAGCGATCACCACTGCATATGGTGGATGGGGTGAATTCCTGAGAGTACTACTCGTCGTGGAGAAGTGCATGTTTTATTTGAAGTATAGTTAGTATTTCTTTGCTCAACCAATCGTTTTATATTTTGAAAGTGAAGGGAACTGTTTGGCTCTGGATGTCAAAGGTTGATAACTTGAGCGACATACACACTCACTCACACACACACACACACACACACACACACACCCATACACGTGAATTAATATTAATATAAATATTTATACACGTTTGTGTGTGTTTGTGTCTTTCTTTCTTCTTTTTCTTCATGTTACTCTCCTCTTGCTGGCAACAGCTGGGGTTGTTTTTTTTCCTTCAAAACTCGCATGTCTTACCTGTTTTGTTGTGGGATTTTTTGACTGCTTTTTTTCTTTTTCTTTCTTTTTTTTTTTTCTTTTTTTTTTTTTACACCAGCATTTCTCACAAATTCACGGTTTGCCTTGTTTGGTTTTGTTGAAATAGATTTGTGTGTGGTTGTGTTCACTGGGGCCTCTTCTTACTAACGAGATGTTGAGAGTTTGGGTTTTCATTTCAACCACCTTCTTTAACATACTTACTTTGCTTGAAATCCTATACGGTTTTTTCCCCTCCTTTCTTTTTTTCCCCCTTTCTCTCTTTTATTTCTACAGACTCGCTTTCACTTTCATTTGCTTTGAGGGGTGTCAGCTGAGCTATCTCATTTCTTTGCTTACTTAAAGACTGCTTAAATATCTAGCGATCTGGTACGCTTTCTGAGACAGTAAAAGAGCAGTTTTTAAGAGGATACTTTGATGAAGGAATTGATTATGTCTTGGGTGAAGCAATTTTGTTTTTGTTTTTACACACACGTTCTCTCTCTCTCTCTCTCTCTCTCTCTCTCTCTCTCTCTCTCTCTCTCTCTCTCTCTCTCTCTCTCTCTCTCTCTCTCTCTCTCTCTCTCTCTCTCTCTCTCTCTCTCTCTCTCTCTCTCTCTCTCTCTCTCTCTCTCTCTCTCTCTCTCTCTCTCTCTCTCCCTCACACACTCACACACTCATATCATATACACACACACACACACACAGGCAAGAATATTGACGCATTGTCAAACACGCAACCTCTGACTTTGACAGGTTTTGACACTGTCGTTGTCACGTTATACAAAAACACAAAATGTGGCATAATCTCTGTCTTGACTGGAGTATATTGGGAAAGTTGTGCATGTGCAAACAGTGGCCAGTTGGGGGGGGGCGTTGCTGATGGTGGTGGTGGTGGTGGTGGTAGTAGGTCCTACTTCTTTCCTCTCCCTCTTTCATTTAACTTTCATCCATCTTGCTGGTTCCTCTTAATTCACTCTTGACTGAGGTTACCGCTTATGGTGGACGGAGATGATTTCAATGGGAGATAAAAGCATGTGCCAACCAAGCATGCGTATAAGGTGTGGGGTAAGGTTATCAGAAAGTCTGTTAAGTGCTATGATAAGCTACCTCATGTATTATGGTGGCTAGACGTCATCTGTAACAGATATTACATGCCTATTGTAGCGGATTTGCTGTTGAAGTTTTGAACTTTTCCTTCATTAAATGACAGAAAATTGTGGTGGGGTGGTAGAGGGGGAGGGGGTACCCATAGAGTTTAGCATAGATAACATTATGATACTTTTTTAAATTTTAAAGTCATCATTAGCACAGCAGCTGGCTTGTAAGCACGGTAATTCGGAAGCAACTCATGCAATCTCGGCCAAAACCCATCGATGGCTAACTTTTAAGATGAATGTTAACGACACCTATTGTTCCAAGCACCTACGTTTTGGGCATGTTTATGAAGAAAAGAGTTGATTTTTATGTTGGGTTTTAGTTTTAATAGAGATACAATGCTATTCTATGACGACCATCACAAACGGTTCATAATCATATTGTTCTTCAATGAATCTGAATCTCAATTTTTACTTTTAAGTCTTTTTACATTATTATTACCATCGTGTAGGAGCCAAAGGGTGTTTATAAGTAAGGATGAATCGTGATATATTTCTGATAAGTCTGACAGTTATTTAGATTCACTCTTGGAGGATGGCTTACATGCTTTTGATACGACTTATTTCTCGTCATTGGACAGTCCTTGGCATACACGTACACACGTTTGAAAAATTTGGATTGACCATCTTGTTCATGATGTATTGCTTGATTTTCAGAGTCAACGAAGAGTCTAATAAAGTTAAAGGATACTTATGTCTTTGTAGTGACCAACACATGTACTGCTTGCTCGTGGGTTGTTGTTTTTTTAATCCTTTAATTTTTTCCTTTTCTCTTTTCCTCTGTTTTCAAGGAGACAAAAGGGCGAGTTACCTGACAAAATATTTGTCACCCGAAGATCTGTGCTCACGTAAGTTAAAATGTTAAATTGGTCAACCGCTACTTTGAAAATTGCTGAGAGAATTGCTTATTGATGAAGACAACATTATGTACAGAGATACAAATCATATGTGTATAATATTTTATTACATGTGAAACACATATTACTTTGTACATTACCACCGATGTTCAACCAAAAGGTCATGGGTTTGAGTTCAACAGGTTGAAAAATGCTCTTAATTTTTTTTTTTATAGTAAAGCCCAACACCTAGTTCCATCAAAGACGGATGATAAAAAGAAAGTCCTGTGTGCAGATTACAACATTATGTGCACATTCAAGATCCGTAGACTGTTTACAAGGCAGTCCTGGCAAAATTTTAAAAATCCAACCAAAACCCCTGTGATCTCCTTAGTTGTAGATATGGGTAAAATCAGATCAGACATAAAAAAGATATGTCTGTGTGAGAGAAGATGATGATCCAAATGTACAAAAATTTATATTTATATATACACGTATGTATAATAGCACTCAGTGTTGATTAATTTTGTCTTATATCTTTTTCTTCTTCTATCCAGTGAGCTGCTTGAAATTAGTCATATCCAGACAATATACCATATATTTGTTGCCATCCTCATCGTCTTCAGTCTCAACACATTCGTCTACGACCTGGTCGAAAAGGGAACGTAAGTGGGTTTTTTTTATGAGACGAGACTTTTTTTAACTCATTTACTCTCTTGTGGCACTGTGGATGAAGTAATTGATGTCTTTGTTTTTCTAGGTACCCAGCTTTGTTTGTGGGTTTTTTTGGTCACGAACACAATCAGCGTCAGCTATAGTAATAATAATAATAATAATAATAATATTATTATATATTTATAGAGCGCCAGCACCTAATGTACCATGAGTTCTAGGCGTTTTACAAGTAACAAGTTACTAGTATTGAATACTCCTGACTGTATGTATGCAGTTGATTACTTCCTACTGGTGTGTGCGTATGTGTATTAGATGACTTGTCTTTCACACCTGTTTCCTTTCTCATGGGTGGTTGGCGTGTGATGTGGGTAGGTCGTCGACGTATTTCTTTTTCCTTTTCACTCTTTCACTTATCTTTCATCTGGCGGTTTCCTTTTGATTCACCCTGAGATTGAGATGACTAAGGGGTAAATTTCAATGAACAACCAAGTCTTTTGTCAACCTGATAATTGGTACCTGTTTTAATGCCGAAGAACGTGGGTGTGGACTATTTTTACAGCGGGCGGTTGGTGGTTGCTACTGATAGGTCCTACCTCTTTCTTCCTCTTACTCTTCCACTGCTCTTTTATCTTACTGTTTCCTCTTAATTTATTTTGAGCTCACCACAATGATGGACGGGGTAAATTTCATTTAAACTAAAAGTGAACTATTTTTACACCTTGTACAATTCGCCTTGTAGGTTAGCTCTTTATATTTACCTTTTCTGAATTTGTTTCCTCTCATTCCCACAGGTTCAACTTCAACTTTGAAATGATCCAATGGGCGTTTGGAAAATTTCCCAAGGTCATGGCAATGTGGGTGGTGATGCAATTGAGCACGATCCTTATTGTCTATCCAGCATTCTATTTTTGGGCCTCTCACCGCACACCAGGTGTTGCTCGTGAGTTATGACTTAATGTCGTGCTTATATGTCATGCTAGTTATCAGTATTATTTAATTGTAATTTTACCATTCTTGACAGATGATGAAATAGTTAAAAGAAATTTATAATTACGTCTATGATTTTATCCGGGCAGTGGACAGGTAAGCACCCGTACGGGGAGTAGATGCCACCAAAGAAGACAAAGAGAGCTTCGAAAATGATTTACAAATAGCTGCAGAGAATCTTAAACACAAACAGGAACTAATGGTTTTAGAAGATTGAAACGCTAGAGTAGGCAACAATATAGAAACATCAGGAGGAGTAATAGGTAAAGAAGGAAAGACAACAACTTCTCCAAATAGAGAGAGACTAATAGATTTTTACCTAAAGAATAACATGAGAATAGCCAACACATTTTTTCCTCATAAAGATTTCCACAAATACACAAGAGTAAATGAAGACAAGTGTGAAAAGTCAATGATAGACTACATAATAGTTAGCAGCTCCCTTTTTTACAGTACATTGGATGCAAGAGTAAACAGAGGAGTAGAAATATTTAGTGATCATCACCTAGTGATAGCCAAAATGAGATTACTGACTGAAGAAAACAAACAGAAAAGGAAAGGAGAAGAAAGCTACTGAACTCAAAATAGAGGACCTCAATAAACCAATAGTAAAAGAGATATACCAATCTAGGATAAAAAGATTTATCAATGAAAGGCAGATTGATCTGAATGATAGCACAATAGAAGAAAAGTGGCAGATGTATAAAGAAACACTCCTCAGTTGTACGGAGGAGGCCTGTGGTAGGAAACAAATTAAAGGAGATGGGAAAGAACAGAAGGGTGGAATGGGAATGTCAAAACTAAGATCAAAGAAAAGAAGGATGCCTGGAAGAAATACTTGCAAACAAAAAGACCAGAGGATGCCAAAGAGGAAGTTAGGAAAGCAAAACAGGAACAATGGGAAGGGTTTGGACAAAGACTTCAAGAAAGCTATCAAGGAAATCAAAAGCTGTTCTGGGGGGCAATGAAGAGCATGAGAAAGACCAAAGCATGCCCAATACGACAAATTAAGAATGCCAAAGTAGAAATAATGAAAGAAGACAGCGAAATCATGAAAGCGTGGAGAAAGTATTTTCAACGATTACATAATCCCTCCAGAACATATGAGACAAGGAGTAAAGATCAATTAGTAAGAGTAAAAGTAATCCAGACGAGACAGCTGAAGATGTAGATATATCAATGGAAGAAATCCAAACAGCTATAAGAAAAGTGAAATTAGGAAAAGTCCTAGGGGCAGATCAAGTTTATCCAGAAATGATTAAAGACCAAGGGAGAGAGGCAGACAAACTACTACATGCAATATGCCAACAAGCATGAAAGTCCAAACAGGTGCCAGACGACTGGAAAAAGGGAACGGTAGTACCAATACATAAGAAAGGATCAACTATGGGATGCTCAAACTATAGAGGATATCACTACTTTGAGTACCAAGAAAAGTATATGCAAGGATACTGAAAATGAGACTAAGGGAAAAAGTAGAAGATCATATTGAAGAACATCAGAGTGGATTTAGACCAGGAAGAAGTGTACAAGACCACATATTTACAATTAGACAAATAATAGAAAAATTCCTTAAGGAAATATTGACTTGCACCAGTGTTTTATAGATCTAGAAAAGGTATTTGACACTGTGAGGAGGGACGAACTATGACATTCCTTAAAAGAACACAATGTAGAGCAAAATTTAATAGAAGCCATTAAAAGTTTTTACAATAAACCAACATGTGCAGTGAAAGTAGCTGGAAATGTACCTGCAGAATTTGATGTAGATATAGGAGTAAGACAGGGTTGTATCCTAAGTCCTCTTTTGTTTATCATATTTATGGATTCAGTCGCAAAGGCATCCTCAAAAATGAAGAAAATGAATGTAGGTATGTGGAAGCTCAAACCAGTATATGTAGCAATGCTTTGATTTGCTGATGGTTTAGTTCTGTTTGGAAAATCAGAAAATGACATTCAGTCGAATATCAACATTATGAACAATGAACTAAATAAAAGAGGAATGAGAGTAAATGCTAAGAAAACTAAGACAATGTTAGTAACTAGGGAAGCTAAAACAGAAAATCTTAATTTGGGCAGGGAGAATTTAGAACAAGTTCACAGCTACAATTACCTAGGAGTAATGATTAAATCTGAGGGGAAACTAAGAGAAGAAATCAGCCGAAGAGGCCAAAAGGCAAGTGCAATATATAACCATCTAGGAAAGGCATTTGTAGGTAAACAAGAATTGTCAAAAAAACCAAAATGGCAGTGTACAATACAGTTTATGGTCTTACTCTCCTCTGTGGCAGCAAAACCTGGACCTCAGACAGTAAGGGAATACAGTAGAGTACAGGCAACTGAAATGAAATATCTAAGAAGAGTGGTAGGGAAAACTAAAAGAGACGAAATGAAAAACACAACTATAAGAGATCAAACCAAAGCAGATGGCATAAAAACTAAGATAGAAATAAATCAATTGAGATGGTTTGGGCATGTAAACAGAATGAATGACAATAGAATAGCTAAATCAGTATACAGTGCTAAAACCTAATGTTTTGTATCAGGATTGACAAATACGTAGATGATTGTTTTTATTGAGGCAATTTCATTGCTACGCACTTGAGAAAATAATTTGCTATGCAAAGTGAACGAATAGAGAAAAACCTCATAGAGCTCTTCATAAATGTAAAAACATATCATTTTTATGACTAAGGTAAACTATTGTGACAACTTATTTTCTTTATTGTCTTTTGTTATATGTAATGCTACTGTTTTGATGAAAACAAGAAGATATCAATTTTTCATGTTTCAGCTTTTGCTTTGTATCAGGATTGACAAATACGTAGATGATTGTTTTTATTGAGGCAATTTCATTGCTACGCACTTGAGAAAATAATTTGTTAATGTCCCACTAAAATTTAATCTGTAGCATATAATATGTGTTGGTTTTTTGTTTTTTTAATATCAAGTGGTATCGATTTTTAATTCCTCTATTTTGTTGCTCAAATCATGAAAATTAATGTTATCACCACCATGATGTACTTTGGACATGCACGCTGTTTCGATTGGACGCTGGTTAACATTGTCCATTTCAAGAAATTCATCGCTTTGGGTGCTGTCTTTTCATGACATTATTTCAATCTAACCAATGACTCCCAATAGATGATAACCTGTTTGTTTTTTTTGTATTTGCAGGTTTGTACGACTTTACATGGATTGGTCTTGTAGTCCTTTATCAGGTGGCATTTTTGTTGATTCCTTTGATGTACCTCATGGAACATGACCTTCCCCCTGCCTCATCTGTGATCATCACAACGGAACAGGTGTGGCTCTATCTATTGTTACAATACCATCTGTAAATGACGACCGTAGACCAAAGTGTCTGTAGCTCTATCGTTTTGTCCCTTGCTTTTCTTTCGTTGTGCGGGCGGTTGGCGGGTGCTACTGATAGGTCCTTCTTCTTTCCTTTCCTTCTTTTTTCACTTTTCTTTCATCTTGCTGTTTCCTCTTACTTCACCTCCTGAGATCACCACAATGGTGGGGGCGGTAAATTTCAAAGAAACAAATCTTTTGATGTCATCATGTGGCCCCGACAGCTCAGTAGGTAGACAGACTGACTGCTGTGCAGATGTAAAGTAAAAGTAAAGTTCCTTCAAGGCCATTCCGGCCCATAGAGTCAGAGCGTATCCCAGTTTCTGTGGTGTGAAGCGAAACAGATGATAATAGTCACCTCCTGGACAAGACGCTACTTTGACACATGTTTTTACTCCCAAGCTTATGCTTGTACCCATTTGCACCTGGATTGATTGGGGGAAATGCGTTTTAAGTATTTTTCGCAAGGAATGCAACATTGGACCTAGCTTTCTTAGGGGTGGGGGTGGCATGAGGCAGGCACTGGTTGTGCAGTTAAATGTTTACAGTCTTGGATTAACCAAAATATTGATTGTGAGTATATTTCTATATTCAATATTTTATAATCCTTGGCCGTCTGCTGTTTTACTGTCGATTTTTAAAAGTCTTTTCCTGTTGCTTACTTTATTGCTTTAAGTTAAAGAGCCTACGAGTGTGAGCTTCTAAAAGTAGTTTGAAATGTTCGCACTGATACATAGTTTAAGCAATGATTACTTTCCGCTAATAACTAATAAAAAATGTGAGAGCAAAAGTGCAGACCATTGAGTCACACAACCCTAATGCTGATATTATCAGAGTGACTTCCACTCTGCTTCAGCTTTAACACAAATACCGTCAGTAATACCGTCAGAATGGGATTTCTTTTTGGTCAGGGGAAAATCCGTTGAATGAAGTGAAAGATAATAATAGACAAAATTTGAGTAGAACTCTTCCTTTATAAAAATTAACTATCTCGTCCATTTGTGATCTGTGAAGTTTTTAAAAGGTAAAAATCCCCAGGCAAAGTCGACAAGACGAAATACAAGATCAGAGTTGAGTGAGATAAAGCAGTCTTGTCTTTCCTCTGTGGTGCCTATTGATTTTTATTTGAGGTGATCTCGATGCTTTTAGTATGATTTTTAATTTTATGCGGACTGCCGTGAAAACAGCCATGGAATGTTTAGCTTGCGTAGCGTGTTGTAGTTTGAACAAGGGGCCTCCTTTTTTTTTGTTGGTCTCCGATGGAACTAGGTTTCATCCACCTACCTGGACCAGGGGAGGTGGGGATTTACCCGAAAAGCTTGAGACATTGTTTCAATCTGTCGGGGCACTAGCCCACGACCTCTTGGTTGAGAGGCAAACACTTTACCCCTTGATCACCCTGTTCCCATAATGCCTATTGAAGGTCACAGTATCTAGTAAACACAAATGACTTTTGATATCATTTTGATGTGCGGATTTTGAAATTGCTCTTTCAGAATTTACTTACAAGAAACTCAGTATAATTGACTAATCATTTGTTTTGTTATTGTTCTTTTCCACCGCCTTCCTTCCCATTTATTACAACAGACCCGGCTTGTTATGAAGACCCATGCATTTATTCGAGAAAACACAGCAAATGTAATGGGCAAGAAGAAAAATGATGGTGAGTGCCTTCAAGAATGTTTTTGTCAGTTTGGACTAGACAGGAGAGAAGTTAACTTTTTCAGTTTGATAGACCTGATAGTTTTGGCACTAAAAGATGCAAGTTTATGTTAATATGTTAGCCTGATATTATCTTCTTCATCGTTGAGATACAAGGGAAGTGAGAGCGCATTGTAAACGTGTTTTTTCTTTCTTTTTCTGTCATGTATAGAAATGTCATAGCTGTCAATCAGTACACTAAAAAGCTTATTACGTATTGTTTTTAGCTTAAAGTCTGTAAGTCTGTATTTTCCTTCAAAAGTACGTATTTGAGGGTTAACTTTATTTTTGTTAAAGAAAGCGTCAGTTAACGCCAGAAGCAACAGGGAAATTGGGCGAAAGTTTTGGATAAAGAATAACAAAACTACTGTTGCATTTCGTCAGCAAAGCCGTCAATTTTTTAAAATTTATTTTGAAATTATCAATGTTTTCTGAATTGTCACAGGCAATCATGCAAATTACAATCAATTCAGGCAGTACAAGTCTGATTTTGTTTTTTTTTGTTTTTTTTTAAATTTGGCAGCTGTATAATGTCAACAGGAAAAATTAGCATTATGTAACACTAAAGACCTGTGCCATTTTGGACGATGAAGTTTTTTCTTACATTAGTTTAATCACAGAGTAATAGTCTTTTCTCCACTAACAAAATTCTTAAAGTTGTGTTGTTTGTTGTTTTTAAGGTGAATCAACTGTGATGTCTACAGTAGATTCTCACCCTTTCTGTACAATAGATGAATGCTGTACTTTTTAAGGGGGTCATATGAGCATGATAAACACAACCCTTTTAGCAGTTTGATAATATTAAGCTGTTTACATTTAACCTATAACTATGAATGATGTGTGTGACATTTTCTATTTGTGCTCAGATAAAAGAGATGAGGGCGGGAATTGCCCAGATTTTTCCAAGTTCCTTTATTTCCTGTTTGCTCCGACCCTTGTGTACAAAGATAATTATCCAAGGTGAGACTTAAATCTAAGGGCTGATTGGTGCTTCATTTTATCAACGCTTTGAATCTTTTTGTGGCCTTGGTGGCAGAGCGGTTAGGCTGCTGGATTGGGGATCATGAGGTCCCGGGTTTGAATCCTAGCAAAGCCAGGGTCGCCGTTGTGTTCCTTGGGAAAGATACTTAACACACATTTCCCCACTCCACCCAGGTGCAAATGGGTACAAACACTAGCTTGGGAGTAAAAACCTGCATCAGACTAGCGTCCTGGCCAGGAGTGATTATTGTCACTTGTTCCGCTTCACGCTATAGAAACCGGGATAAGCTACGGTTCTATAGGCCTTATGGGCCTTAAAGGAACTTCACTTTTTTTAAATCTTTTGAATCAACATTAGTGTGTTTCAAATGTTTTCTTTTTTAAATATAGGTCAATAGCTTATAGAGAAGTTGACACCAACCATTACCCTTAATTATGAAATCATACCCTTTTTTTTTTAATGAAATCCAACACAAGAATTATTTTACTCTTCCTTTTCATGTCTTTCCTTTTTATTTCTTTTTCCTCTCCTCCTCACCCCCCTCTGTACCCCTTTACTACATGTCTTTGTCTCTCTTTCTGTCTTCCTTCATCTAGCCCCCCACCCCCACCCCACCCTGTCATTGTCTTTGATACCGTGATCTTTGATTGTAGGCAGATTGTGAGAGCTGCTTGTGGGGTCTACTTCTTTCCTTTCACTGTAGGCGGTTGACGGGTGCTGCTAGTAGGTTCTTCTTTCCTTTCACTGTAGGCGGGTTGACGGGTGCTGCTAGTAGGTTCTTCTTTCCTTTCACTGTAGGCAGTTGACAGGTGCTGCTAGTAGGTTCTTCTTTCCTTTCACTCCTCTTTCATCTTGCTGTTTCCTTTTATTTAACCCTGAGATCACCGCATATGAATGGTGGACGGGGTAAATCTCAAGCTAAACCAACAAATTTTCTTTCACTTTTTCCAATGTTTTTCGTCTTGCTTGTTTCCTTTAAACTTACCCTGTGGGCGGTTGGTGGGTCCTGCTCATAGGTCCAACTTTTCTCTTCTTTCTCTTTTTGGCTTATCTTGCTGTTACTTCTTAATTCACCATGAGATCACTGCTTATGGTGGATGAGTCTCAAAGCAAAACTTTGAATATTTCAGTACATTAAATGTTTATTTTGTGGAGGGTTTTTCTTACGTTTCAGAACCAAGACCATCTCATGGAGATACGTGGTTTCAAACTTTGCTCAGGTTCTGGCGTGTCTTTTTTACATCTACCACATCTTTGAGCGGTTCTGCGTGCCGGTGTTCCAAAACTTCAACAGGGACCACATTACCCCCAAGGCATTTATCCTGTCCGTCTTTGGCTGTATGATGCCAGCTACCCTTGTGTTATTCATAGGTAAACGCTTGTTCTTCTGTACAGCCTTCAGAAATACAGTAACTAAATACTAGACTTCATATTAAAAGATGCTGTGTAGATATGCTGTTGATGAGTTGTTAAAAAAAAAATCAACGATCCTTCGAGGCCACTACGGCTAAAAGAGTCACAGTTTATCATCCTGCTTTCCTCAACATGATGTAGATCAGGTGCCAAAGAACATTACCTTCCGTACAAAACGTTAGTTTGTCGCAGGTTTTCTCTCCAGCTGATGCCAGTACCCGTTTGTACCTCAGTTGAGCAGAAAACGTGTGTTCTCAGAATTTGTTCCCTATGAATGAAATGTCAGTCCCAACATTATCGGGATTTGAATCAGAGGTCTGACAATCGAAACTTCAGCAAGTTATCCACTGGGCCTCTGCTGCTCCACTGCTTCAGGTCCACAAATAATGTAGGCCGCCCATCCGCTTGAAATTTTTGCAGGGGAAAAGCCAAACCATATTTACCAAAAGGAACCTCACTTTGGCCGTCACAATATAATGTGAGCTGTAAAATTTGTCTTACTGCCTGGACCTGAAACCAGTTTTATTATTTATCTCATTTTAAAAAATTGTCTTGGTCAGTGACAAAAAGACGGCTGGTTATCAAATTCTTCCATTTGTACATATTCTCATTACACTGTCGTGCCACACTATCCATTATTTGCAAAGCAAGGACCATGATAATATGACAATATTACAATGTCTTTATACTTGTCGATAAATGCTGAGTACACTGTTATATATTATGATTTTTTTCTTCTGTTACCCTTATCCATAGTAATATGTAGAAGTGCTGCCTTTTTCTTATCACAATTATATATGTCTGTTCATGTCTTTCTTGTCTCAGGATTCTTTGCAATACTTCATTCATGGATGAACGCATTTGCTGAGATGCTACGCTTTGGGGACCGTCTGTTCTATAAGGTAAATGCTACAAGATGTTTGTATACGGAAAGTATTTGAAAATTGTTTTCCGATTTGTTTTTATTCTTCCCAATCACACACCATTACAATATACAGTAGTCTTAAATTTGACCGCCTTTCTAGACCTCAAACTTCTTGCCAGTGGGCGGTTGGCAGGTGCTGCTGTTCACACTTTTCCTTCATCTTGCTATTTCCTCTGAATTTATCCTGAGATCATCGCATATGGTTGACAGCCAATTCCATAGCAACAAGTGCTTTGTGCCAATTATTAATTGAAAAACTCAAGAAATATTTTCAGCCTGCAGGGTCTCGAACCCACAACCTTTTGGTTGAGAGGCTGACACTTATCCTCTGGACCGCCAAGTCCCCTGTGGATGGGGTAAATTCCAATGAAACCAAATCAAAGCCCTGAAGCATTTTTCATGCTTATACTTATGTATATTTTTTCTTTTGTTGCGTTACAGGATTGGTGGAACTCCACCACCTTCTCCAATTATTACCGCACTTGGAACGTAGTTGTCCATGATTGGCTGTACACGTACATCTACAAGGATGTCTGGAAGGTAAAAGCGGGAATGCACGTGGGAAAAAAACGAAATTGTTTTTAAAAAGATGTAATTTGAAAAGGGGTATTTAAATCATATGTATGAAGTAGGTTTTTTCTTTCTTTTATCAATAAGTTGTTATGGTGTTCATTGTTTTTTTTTAATTGATGCCTTTTCTGTCTTGTTTTCTTTTCCATCATATTTCTTTTCTGTCATACATTACTAACAGTCTATATCAAGTTTCAAATTCACTTTTAAATTATTCACAATGTTACGGTAGTATTTGTTTTGTTCCCTTAAATCTATTCACTGTTTTATTCAGCTGACCAGAATTATCTAGTGTTAGTTAATTGTAATGTTTTCACCATGGCGTCCTATACGATATACAATTACAATGTTCCGACCATTTAATGCGTCTCACTGATTGAGCAGGCAAAGTAATATTTTGCTTCTTTTTATTTCAGCTTTGCCGTGGCAATCGACCAGCTGCAATGGCCTGTGTGTTTCTTATTTCTGCTGTGTTCCATGAGTACATCTTGACCTGTACCTTCAAGTTTTTCTATCCAGTGTTGTTTGTCATGTTCACTGGGGCAGGATGTAAGTAAAAGACAAATTATACACAGCCACCAATGATATTAATGAGAAGTAAAACAAAGTTCTTTCGGCCGTCAAAAAGATGACTTTAAAGTGACTGCTGACGTAGATCTTTGTTTTGCTTGTGCTGTCTATTATTAAATATGATATTAGATTTAGAGATTAAGATTGAGATCTTTTGTTCGATGGTGTTTTAATCAATATGTTCATATCGTACTGCAAATAGAATTGAGATCTAGATATACATCTACGCGTTTCTGAAACTGGGTCATTTTGTCGATCATTATGATTTGAAAAGGAGGCTTGGGAGCAATGACATTAGCTGAAAGGAATCCCGTTTTTGACTTCATTTTTGATTTTAGAACTTTTTAAAGTTAAATGACTCGAAAATCAGTTTGAAAGTTTAAAAATTATTGGTTGCGTACACTGATTAATACATTTTGCAACTGTAAAATATATAAAGGCAATTTTTACAACCCCTACCTAGATGTGTAGTCATCGACAAAAAATAAGCATTGGATATAAGCACAATAAGGACTCCCTGACTATTTTTGTTTATAGTATATTATTATTATTATTATTATTATTATTATTATTATTATTATTATTATTATTATTATTATTATTATTATTATTATCATTATTATTATTATACATTATAATTATCATTATCATTATTATTATTATAATTTTTATAATTATTATTATTACTGTTACTATATTCTCAAGTTTATGTTCCCCTTAAGTCGTATGGACACTTGTGTAAGGCTCATCAAATCAATCACTAGCCTTTTATAGGTTGAATGAAATGTCTGCATGTCTTTTGAGAGTTACAAAGAATGGCAAAAAGTTGCATTAAATTCTTGAATGAAACATGACAAAGTGAGTAGATCATTCTCCTGAGATGGTGGGAGGGTGCTGAGATTTTGTGTTTCCTTTATTTTTTTAAAAATACATTGAAACCCGAACAGCTCCTGAACCAGAAGGAGAAGGGCTTGTTTGGATTTTTTCTCTTAATTTGTGAGGTACGAGGGAATTTTGACTGTTATAGAAGATTGAATTACTTATACAACTTGTCATGTTAAACTCAAAAATCACTCTCTGCCCTTCCTTTTTTTTTACAGTCGGCTTCATCTTCCTGACTGACAAAGGCTCCAGCCGAAGCTGGAACGTCTTCATGTGGGTGGCCCTCTTTATAGGCAATGGGATGCTCATGTGTTTGTATAGCATGGAGTTTTATGCTCGGCAAAATTGCAAAGCCAGCAGTGTAAGTTATTTTGAGTTGACTGCTTTTCCTGCTTCTTTTAGCCTGAAGGGGTCTCAGTGTTTTAGGCGTTAAGTTTGGTTTGATGCGCTGAAGTGCCAGTCCTGTTGGAGATTATGTGTGTACATTAAAGATTCCTTTCCAAATTGTGTGTGTGCTTTATAAATCCCTCGCTTGTTTTAAAATCTATTGATATGGAGAGAAAAAACAATTGAAAAAGAAAAATCTTATTCAAATGCCTCGAATGGGATATCTTTGATACTGCGTATGGCACACAGGATTTCTAAGAAACCTCACTCAGCAGATTATTTGTAGGCTTGGCATTGCCCATAGAAAAGTGAACAACAAACTCGACAGCTGGGATGGAAGGAAAAGAGAGATGTAAATAAACTGCCACAAAGAAATCCAGGGGAAAAAATTTGGTGTCTGAATGATGGCGATTGAACTATGGTACTGCAAGTCTCCTCTCATTGTGAACCCATGATGAGTGAAGGAAGGGGCCATTCAGAAAGTAACAAATATAGACATGAAATTGATGTTAGAGCCCTAGTAGAGGAGACATACGCAGGAAAAGGATTTATACTGCGCTAGACTGATAACTAATAGAAGAGAACGAGACATGGCAGAGAACTTTTCGGGTGGCCCACCCTTCATCAGCAAGAAGATTTAAAAAAATTATTTTTGTCATTTTGTTGCTGACGAAGAGTTGGCCACCAAAAAATGTCTCTGTCCTGTCCCGTTTTTTTATCTATGAGTATTAGGCCTTTCATTTCTATTTCATATTCCTCTTCATTAGATACAGAGCAAAACACACTACGGGCATCAGATAAGCTTCAAGTGATGATTCTTTGCATTGGCACCTATTGCCTTGCCTTGAAGAGAAAATACAATAGGAAATATGCCAACCTCGCTCATAAATACCCTCTGCCTCATCATTTGCCCTAACACTTGAGCATAGCTGCCAACCAATACGTAAAAAAACTTATTTAGTACGTTTTTGGGGCTTTGAGTCTGTAAATCTATTTTTACTTTGGAAAGTACATGTTGATTGGTAATTTTTGTTTAAAGAAACCCTAAGTCATTGGCAGAAATTTAGTAAGATTTGGGATGAAAGTTCAGCAATCGATGGACTTTCGTATTACGCTTTAATGGGTTAATTTAAGTTAAGGGGAGGAGCGGGTTCTGAAAGCCATTTTGAAAACCCATAGAGCAAACCAACTAGGACCTCAATTTTGGAGTTCTACGTATCTAACTTAGAGGAGAAAATATGAGAAACTGAAATTCTGTCGGGTGTTGCCATGGCAACGCCGCCATATTGGATTTATGACACAAGAAATAATGTGCATTTTTAAAATGTAAAAACTGCATCAATTATTTTGGGATGTGTCTCAAAATTAGTACACTCCTTCATTTACATCTATAAAACAAAACTATGCATGGGTTTGGGCAAATTTATCAAACCTTTAGTTTTATGGTGTGTTGAAAGTTGCATATAAAATGTTTACAATTTACAGCAATTTTATTCAACTAAAAAATTCATTTTTCAGAAAGTATACAAAATAACATCTAATGCGTGCAGAATTTTATTCCATGCATCAAAAGCAAGGTTTGTGCCAAATTTCAAGTTAATTGGATAAAAAATGCTAGCTAAGTTTTTTTTAAACGGTCCAAAAATGACATTTTGAGATATTCATATTTTTCTCTTATTTTCTGTTATTTGAATATATTTTTCTCCCATAAACCTAAAAAAGAGTAAGATAATACTTTGAAAGATAGGCCTGTATGTTTCTAAAAAAATTGTATAAATTCAAAGAATCGATACTGAGCTTCTTTTATGATATCATTATGACGGGAATGAACTGCTCTATCCACTAATATGATAGACTAGATTTGTCCAATTTTCAGCAAAAATGGCATTCCCAGACACACACTAAATGATCAATGGTTTTTTTTGCTTATTATGGAGTGATGGAGTGTCACGCAAGTTAAAATTAATTTGCGCTGTCAGAATTTGGGGTTTTTTTTTATTTGAAAAAGTTGGCAGTTATGCTTAAGTAGCAGTGTTTTACCAACCTATCGTCTTCAATGTTATTGCAATTATAACACTTTTTCTTCTTTTTTTTCTTTTTCTTCTGAAATAAAGTGAATATCAATATTCTATATTAGTAAAATGGATGGGTTTTTTTTGGGGTGTCTTCTTTCCATTCATTCAAATTTTGGCATGTATTCTTATCATCTCCAGGAGAGTTTCGTTTTGGACTACTTCATTCCCCGATCTTGGACATGCGATCTTCCCTCATCATAAGAACTACTTCCATCCACATTTCTTATTACACTTTCCTATGACACCTACCCCCAGATCTCCACGCAATGCTGACTTCATTGCAGCTGGCTTTTTTTAAAAGATTTATCTCAATTAAATTTACATTTTATCATGAACCAGATCTTGATATTTTGTCTTGTCATCAAGATTGTCAGCGGTTGGCCACAGTCGTCTACCACTGATGATGCTGTGGAAGAAATACAAAAATTGCATGAAACATGAAATAAGCTATATTTCTATAATCTTTTTTTTATGACTATTCGGCATGCGCATGTCAGCAGATAAATGTGTTTTAAATAAAGGGAAACAAAAGTTTTTGGCATTTAGGTTGCGAACTTTATTTTCCAACGCTTTAACTACATGTGATAATGTAATTCCGCCATTGATTTTGTTGATGAATACAAACGATATTGATACTTTTCTTTTAATAAATATTTAATTTTCTGCTTTATCTGAAAAGCTGCTCAAATGAAACTTAATTATCTTTTAAGGTTTTAAAACAACTTTGTGATCCTCAAAGCCTAGTCATTAATTTCTTATTTTTCCTCAAGACACCTTTGCTTCTAAAGCAACGTTTTTAAAATTTATTCTTGCAAAAATCATTCACAGTGATTTTCTTTCTTGCCTTTCCTATTACATCTCATGTGAAAGGGCAAACATTACACATCAATTTGAAATTTTCCATAGGGGTTATGTGCAAGTTGTACAAAACGATACATTGTTTGTCATATTTCTAGAATTCAAGATATGTCAGTCACTCTAACTTTTGAGGGTTTTTTAAAATCTTATTTTTGTCTTGTTTAAAAAGATATATATCCAAAGAGACATAAAACTTATTTCCTGGCCTTGGGGACCCATAAAGCCAGAGCTTATCTCAGTTACTATAGCCTTAAGTGGAGCAGTGGATACAAGGTCACTCCTCGGGACATAACAATGGTCTGTCAAAAAAAGCTTTACATTTGGGCGGCGTGAGGCAAGAATGCATCAGGTGTCTTTCCAAAAGGTCACAACATCCTAGTGAAACTAAAATTTTAACCTTTAACCTTGCAATCCCAAGTCTGTTTATAACTATATCACTGACAGCACACCTTGCTGCATAATATACACACTCAATATATATATATATATATAGTGTCCATAGATACTTTTTGTGACCACATTTTATTTAGTTCTGGTTTTTAAAGGGTTTTGTGTTATGGGGCGGGCGGTTGGCGGGGACTACTGATAGGTTCTACTTGTTTTTTTCACCCTTTTGCTTATCCCTTCATTTTGCTTTTCCTCTTAATTCATCCTGAGATCACCGCAAATGGTGGATGGGTAAATTCCAATTTAACATATTGCGGGGGGGGGGGTGTTTTGTTTTATTCTTAAAGTAGCTTTATAACTGCCACTTTATAAACCCTGAGACTATGATCAGTTTTTGACCATCTAAAGTCATCATGCTTCCTTTCTGTTTTGCTTGAAGTTTGTTTGCTTTTTTACATTTAATGCGAGATTTTTCTTTTCTTTCGCTTGCTTTGCTTTATGACCAACTGTTATACGTCCATGCAATTATTTTTCTATGACAGCTTACAATGGGAAGGCAAATGCCATTCACCGTTTAAATGACAAATATGAATCATTGAAATTCAAAATGCTGTCTCTGAGCACACAAGCACTTACCCCAGGCTAAAAAATTTTGTTGTGATATTGTAATAATGGTATGTCGGGGGAGGGGGGTGGCTAGTAGTGAAGAAAGGAATCCTTTAGCTCAATGCTTTAAATATATCAACTGCCACAACGTTATTGAGACAAAGACGTTGATTTTTTTTATCCAAAGATGTGTCATAGAGTCTCATAATAGTGTCAATTTAAAAAAAAACTAATTGTCATGCAAGAACGCATATATTATGTTCTTGAGCTGGCTAGCCTTAGCAGATTTCCCTACACCTTGAAATTTGCCCCGTAATTGAGACAAAGCCCTCAGCTCAGCTTTTTTTCTCTCAGCTCAGGTGTGAAAAAGCAACTCAGGAGGCCCTAGCCTGACTCATCTTAACTGGCAGCTGTACAGCTCTTTCCTCAAAACAAGTGGAAAGGGACTCTGGGGGAATTAATGACCCATTATGGAGATAAATGATGTAAAGTCAGTATCTCTTCTACGTGATGCTTGTTAAGCATTTACAAGTTAAACAATCAATCATTTTCTTTGTGTCTCCTTGAAGTGAGGTTGCTGTTGAAACATTTGAATTGCTTTTATTTTCAATGATGAATGAAGTATTTTATTGTGTGTGTGTGTGTGTGTGTTGGTTGGGGTTTTTTTTCTGTGTGTTTTAAACTGAATGAATATGTTCATTATTTCTTCATGTATTAAAGTCCCTGTTTTTATTACATACGGTTAACATTGCATGTATTTATAATTTTTTCTTTTTTTTTTTTTAGAACGAAATGCCGTTTTGCAGTTTTGCTTTCCTTCTTCTGTGGAAAGTTAACAAAATGCTTTGTATTTGTATGCTCATTTTTTCATTCTTCATTGATGTTCTCTTCTTTTTTTTAAAGAAAATACCAATTCATACTTTTTCAACATGATAAATTAAGCACTCACAATGGCACACTCCGTGCTCAACTAAACTGTTCTACAGGAAGAGTGAAAAAGGTCCATTTGCATAGACTGAGACTTTGCACAAGGTAGATTATGACAAAATCCGTTTGTTTCATTATAGCACAAACTCAGTTGGAACTTTGTTGGTAACCTTACGTTCTATGCCTGAATACCATTGTATTTGTAGTGTGGGGCTGGTACCTTCTATTTGAATTACTTTTTGTCTCTGTTCTGACATAACGTTACATGGCAATGGAGATGAAAGAGAATGCCTGTCAAGATAACCTTTACTTGAAATAACTTACTCTGGCAGCTCATACTTTTATCCACTTTTTTTTTTTTCTTACTCTCCCCTGTGATTGTGACCTCTGAGGATTTTCTGTAGAGTTGCCAAATTTCTATACAACACGCCTGCTGCCATCCTATGATTCCAGTGTTGGGAATCCTACTGTGACTATAGCAGTATTCATGATAATTATGTGCATGTGGCAATGATAAAAGTCTCATACTATTCTTGTGTCTTGTATTGAAAGATTATGGTTCTTTTTGAAAGGAAGAGTTTTGTGAATCTGCTGTCGTGACACTATGGTTCAAACATTGAAAAGAACATAATTTTTGTATTGAAATGTACTCATGATGTATTGATGATGAAGGAGATGTACTGTATGTCCCTCATAATTACCATATGGGATTTGTTTATGTGTCAAAGTTTATTTGTTTGTTGTTGGGTTGTTAGTGGGGTTTTTTTGTTTGTTGTTTTGTTTTTTGTTGTTGTTTTTTTGTTTTTGGGGGGGGGGGGGGGGTTTTATTGTCTTTAGCTATTAACTTCTTTAATGTCTTTGCTCAGAAATAAGATGAATCTTAACTAATACATGCTTTACTTATAGGCCTGAAATGTGAGCAGTGCAAAAATACATTCTGCATTTAGAAAGTCCTGTGGAATATCTCAAACTGTACCATTTTGTGACCTTTTGGTGTCCTGCCATATCAAACCATTGCTACTGTATATAATGATATCACCTCTGGAATGCACACCTTTTACACAACCTTTATGCATATGTGGAATGGAAGATAAATAATTTTACTCTTCGTCAGGAGCGAATACAATCATAATTTGCCATTTTTCTCTGCCTTTGGCTGAAGAGCAAAAAGTAGAGAAGATAGCCTATGACTTGATGAGATGTCTTACATAATCATGTTGTTGTGTTTGCCACCATCCATCCATCCAAGAAAAATTCTTTTGTATATTTGTACGCATGAATATACAAAATGGGAGTTTTGTTTTACCATTAAAGGGACAATTTGTAATCAAGTAAATAAAAATGCTTTTGCATAAACACACAATTTGTGCCATATTCGTAGTCACAATAATTATGAGCAATCAGAATAAGAAAAAAGATATTAAATAACAAAAGGAAGATGGGTTTTGTCCCCTTGAGCTTTATACAAAATTTAAAAGACTTCTTTTTTTTTTTGTACTAAATTTTATATGCAAAAGCTTGTCGTACATGTGTTTAGCAGCACGGCTCAGTATTTTATTTTTGCCGTCGTTGGTTTTATATTTTTTTCACATACGCTTTTGATTAGATACTCAACACCATTTATTCTGCATGTCCCAAACAAAAAATGCATTACCAGTGGACAGTGTAGTAAGTGTAAACTGAAAGAGGCTAGTTATGAAACAGCCTTTCTGTTTCACTTTCAGAATTTAAATGCATTTAACTTGTTTCATTTATTTTTATGACAGTCACATTAGGGCATAAAGAAAATTAATTTATTCTTGTATTAACATCTAGTAAGATTTTTCTATGTATGCATTTATGTATTGCAATAATAAGTTCATGAGGAACATTTATTCATGATTTATGTCTATTTTCATGGAGCCCAACTAGTGGGGCATGAAGAGGAATGCTCTTGTTTGAAAAGCTGTTTGACGATAAAGGATCTATAGAAGAACTTTAATTGGAAGTTAATTATGGAAGGCTTTGTGTACAATATCCCTAAACCTGATGTTAAATGAGAAGATGTTTCCTTCTTCTTTTTGAAAAAAACTTTCTGTTTTCTACTGTCAAAAAGTAGTTCATGTGTAATTCTTTCTTAGACATGGGTAAGACAAGAAGATTGAAGCAGAACCTGTAACTGTAAGTAAGGCTCATCAACTGCTGAAAATGTGGGTTTGAAATCTTGTAGTGAATTACAAGTTAATTAAATTTTTATGTGTTGCAATTTCCTGTTTTGTTTGTGTCTTGATCTGAATCACGGGATATTTATCCGTATCTGTGACATAACAAAATATTTTGTGCAAGAACAAGTTTTAATTTTTAACTTTTCATTGTAATTTGTGTTTTGATTATTTTAATATGTTTGGGTGTTTTCTTTCCTTTTTCTTTGTTTATGAATTGTTTTGGGTTTTTGTATCTCCCTTTTTATTTGTGAGGGAATTTTTGTATGGTTATTCAATTTACAATGTACTTCTTGTAAATATATAAGATTGATCTTTGTGTAGTACTAACAACGCTTTACTGTTTTTATATTTTCTTCAATAATGCAACATTGCCATACTTTGAGTAATGATAGTTGCTTCGTATTTATTTTCTTCTTTTTTTAAGCTTAAAAAAGAGCAGACTACCTGTTTTCAATAGCAATACCTGTTGATCCTATCCATGAAACTTTTGTTTAAATGGGGAATTCTGTGTGTTGAACGATGTGGAAGCCTCGGGTATAATGCTTTCCTCTTAAATCAAAGGTCCATGGTTCAAATCTCAGTACCCACCAATCCAATGCATGTTTTGTCTAATGCTCTGCACAAAACGTCCAATCAATGTCGTTCAATGCAAAATCCATCTGAAAGCTTGAACGCTACTACAGGTCTTGAGAATGAATACTTGTGGGAGTATTTTTATCTTTATAACTTTTGATAACATCAGTGGAAAATTCTGAAATCTACACATTTTGTACACATAATTTGATAAGCCATGTCACTGTCAGTCTAAAAAGTCAAGCAAGCAAATTATAGTTTTGTCATGAACTTTTTTAACACTCTCTCCTTGAGTCTCCTTTTTTATATATTCCCATCACTATGTAACCATGCCTAGCAATAACATTCTCTTGGTTCTTAAGAATTTAATGTCAATTCTTCCTTCCACGCCTAAATTTTCATTTAAAAACTTGAAAGCGCAGTATTGTTTTATGTCAACGTAATTTTATGAACGTGAAAATATTTTTTTTAATGGAATAGAATGGCATTGATCTTTTTAGAGTTTTCAACACCAAAAATCTCATAGAAAGCCTCTTAGAAACTGGAAATCTAGAAAGCCACTTAGAAGTTTTGAAAATCTCCTATAATCTCCTGGATTGTTTTAATTTGCTGAGTGCTGTGAGCCCCGATTTAAGGTCGATTAGATTAGTAATAAAAGTTTATTAATTTTCATGATTTCAAATTTGTTTTCAAAGTATTCATGTCAAATTGAAAATATGACACTCCTGATTAGTGTCATATTTGAATTTTTAGTTTTTACTGATACAAGATATTAGAAATCTCTTTGAATTTAGTTAATGTATATCAACAAATATTTTCGCCCTTTCGACGAAATGTTTTTCATACGCTTTTGTAATTTGAATTTAAACCAAAAATCTGATTTTCATCTTTTTCCTTATTTGGAGTTCTCTGATTCTGATCGTTAGTCTTATGGATCATCATAAGTATAATTTTTAAAGTATAAAATTAAACTCATTTCATTGTTCTTGAGTAAATGTTGTTGATATGCATAGACAGTCTCTTTCACAAGCTTTTGGTTTGAAGATGGATGGTCCTCCATTTGTCACTGCTGGCCATATTTATTTGTCTCATTTGTTGAATTTAGTGTTTCTGGCACAAAACGTCTTATCGTTTTGTCATTCTATCCAAAGACTTTGTCTCGAATTAAGGTTTTGTGGCACAAAACGACAGATTATTTTTGTCATTCAATCCAAAAACTTGAAATTCTCTACTGCGTACAGGTCTTGAGAACAAATTATTTGTGCAATTATTTTTATCTAAATAAATTTGATAATGTTTTGTTTTTTTGGGTTTTTTTTGGGGGGGGGTCTTGGGTGATTTTTTTCTTGGGGGGGGGGGGGGGGGGGGGGGGTATTATCAAACATTGTATGTAAACTGTCATTTTATGAACAAATTTCTGCACACTTTGATGTCTACTCATGAATCATCAGTTTTATGAATGAACATGTAATAAATAAAGCAAACAAAAACAACCGCACTACTAGTTGTGTTGATTTGTATTTAAAACAAACATGTTACACCTTGGGTGATACCCAATACGATTCTTAGATCGGGTTAATATTGCTTACTGACGTTACGCAAGAAGGCATAAACGGTACTATTCCAACGTTTTAGTTATAACCCATTCAAAATGGCGACCTAAGTGAATGAAAATTCTACTCAGAGACGAGAAAACAATGAAATTTTTAATAGTTACACAACACTTCTGGTAGAAGAGTTCTTTGAATAAAAATAATCTTGGGATTATTGAAAACCTACATGTAAAACATGGGTGCTCTTAGTGGCCTGGCAACAGAGCCTTTGGCGAACAAAGAACGACCATCATATATAGATATCATATTTGCTTTGTTTTGTGGGTGGGTCCGACCTTCCTTTTATTTTTTCTCATGTCATTCCTCTGAAATCACCATATACGGGGGTAAGTAAAATTCTTCTTCAAGGCTGTTACTGAGTGTTACGGCCCATAGAGCCGGAGCTAATCCCGGTATCAAAACTTGACATGGAACAGGTCGTTATAATCACCTCCTGGCCAGGATGCTATTCTAACGCAGGTTTTTACTCCCAAGCTAGTGCTTATACCCATTTGCACATGGGTAGAGTAGAGAAAATGCGTGTTAAGTGTCTTACCCAAAGAACACAACATCGGGCCTACCTTTACTAGGATGTGAACCCGGGACCTCATGATCCCCAGTATGGCAGCCTAACCGTTCGGCCACTGACGCCACACCATATATATATATATACGGTGGACAGGAGGTAAATTGTATATTTTTAATCCAAACAAGCAAACAATCCTGTACAGTTTCTATTATGTAACTTTATTTGTATCTTTGTGATTGCTCTGTTTAGAATTGTCTCCATTTCACCATAAGATAAGGCAGGGATGATTGATGGGAGCTAGTGGTGATAGGTCCTACTTCTTTCCTGTCACTGTTTTGCTATTCTCTTTGTCTTTTGTCTAACTATTTCCTTTTAATTTACCTTGAAATCACCAGGAAATTTCAATCAAACAAACAAACGTGAAACACCATATAACATTAACATGTCCTTGCTCATGTGGGTAGTTGAAGGGTTTTCTGGTAGTTCTTACTTCTTCATCCTTTCAGTATTTTGCTAATTTCTTGTTTTTCATCTTACTAGATCCTTGTAAATAAAAAGCTGAGATAACTGGATATGGTGGATAGGGGGAAATGTCATTCAATGATTTTAAATAAGCAAACTCCCTCATGCTTGTACTCCTAGTTTTACACCATGCCTAATATAATGTTTATTGTACAAATAAGGAGTGGGTGATTGTGGAGGCGCTATTGATGCAGCTCCTTCCCTCTCTTTTCCTTTTACTCTTTCACATGTCTTTCATCTTGTTGTCTCGTGTGAATTCATCCTGAAATCACTGCATGTGATGGATGGGGTGTGGACGATTAGCGGACGCTACTGGTAGGTTCTTATTCTTTCCTTTCACTCCTTCTAGGTCTTGCTGGTTAATCTTAATTTTTAGAAGAAATATATTATGGAATTACAGCTATTTAAAAAAGGCTATTTAGACATTTATTTATATTATTATGAATGGAAGTTGTTTAAATGATTTTTTGTATCTATGATAACAATTTACAAAGATTTTAAAACATATCTATATTTATATTTATATAACATAATCATCATGATTTTATAATGTCCATATCCATAAAGCACAGGTTTTGTAATGTATTGATTTTAGTCGTGA
>JAXRKP010000843.1:102500-122500 GCA_037039925.1 Doris montereyensis
ACAACACTCATCTGTTGGATAGGCTAATAGACCCATTGCAGATTAATGAACAGAAATAGAAAAATAGAGAGAGCGTGCTTATCAAAGAATGTACTCAAGTACACCGAAATGCTACTCGGTTCGTCATCCATATTCGGTCATACCTATGATACTAATAATGGATAGCTTTTTTCGATCTTGGGTATTTGTCATTAATGGTGAATAGCCACTTTGTAGATCTAAGAGAACAAGAGAAATTGAATGTTATTACCAATATATATAAAAGCTGAAGTGTGGAAGATGAGCAGCACATTTCTTGATACCAAGATGCCACCACTCTTGTTAATATTAAAATGTGATAAATTGTATTGAAATAAGATTTAAAATACTTAGTAAAGACATCTATGCTACTGTATAGTAACATAGCGTTCTAGTGTAAAATTAGTTCATTGGACATATGATGACGGTCAAAACATATTCTTCTCTACTTATCTTACATCATGTTTTAAATATCATGTTATCTTCTCCTCAGACAAAACAGGCTATCCGCTCATTGATTCAGCAAAATATTGTTAGCTTTGTACAAAAAGCGAAAGGAAATGTCATTGAATATGAAGCTAGTATGGATGCTGTTTTATGGCGACTTTCGTTTCCCTCACTACATTCACTGTGCTAAAAAATTGTATGGTGATGCGGCAGAGCTTCTGGTGGAAGATTTGCTTATTCAAGGACAGACAACTTTAGGTTCATCTGTGAAAAAGACAACAGACAAGCTTAACCAGTCCCTTCTTTGTAGTGGTTCTCGTAAGTGCTCACACATTTGCCATCATGTTTTAATAAAAGATTGGCATTTATTTATCTTTATAGGAAAACTTAAATATTAACAAAGAAGGATTTTTAAATTTTATTTTTGTTCACCTGTAGTGTCAATTGCCCAGTGGTTTGGTTGTTGGACTTGGAATCAGGATTTCCTGGGTTTAATCCTAGGAATGCTAGGTCTGATGGTGTGTTCCTTGGGGAAAGACACTTACGGGGAAATGCGGCAGCTGGAATATATATATATATATATATATATACAATGCCATTCGGGATAAAATTATCAAAATTGAGGCATTTCTTTTGAGTTTCACTTCTTAGTTTTACTTCTAAACCATCGCCAAGGCTGAGTTCCATTACTATTATGAATATATATTACGCTTATAAACCGGGATAAAATCTGGTTCTATGGTTCGGAAGGGTCTTGAAGGAACTTGATTTACTTTTGATCACCTTTTGTCTTCCCACATTTTCATACTTAAACACTATGAATGAAATTAATGTTGAATCTTTATTTTGTTCTTAATGTCTCTAATAAAGGGTTAAATCTAACTCAAAATGGTACATACCACGGTACTTGTCTTGTGTTTTTTTTTTTAAGAGGAGCTCTCACCCTTATTTTTTCAGATCTGTTGAAGGTGATTCAAAACATTTTATAAAATTCTGAAAAAATAATACAGGTTTGACTTGACAGTTTTGTCATTGTGTAAATGTGGTATTTAGCATTATAAGTACATCCTTGATTTCTCTTTCATTTTTCTTTGTCAACAGAAGAAATCTCTTCCCATATTGTTCAAGAGAAAGCTATAACATTGGTGAAAGCCCGTCTTATTCAGCGCTGTGAGGAGGTCATCAAGGATGAAAACAATCGTGTGATAGCACTGAACGTGAATTCTGACCCAGAGCTGCTCTTTGTCTTACCCACAGCATCAGATTTTAGATCAGGTTTGTCTTTTTGTAAAATATCAACTCCTCAGAGCCTGTACCTTGGAATATAAAAAGACCCAAAGTTTAGGAGTTATAATCAAAGCTGTGTGGTCATAGTTGGAATGGTAACACAGTCGAATCAGGTTTATCGCAACTCGGTTAATCACAATCACCGCTTAATTGCAACTTTTCCCAAGAAACAGACTTAATTCTTATATAAGAGTCACTGGTTAAATGCATTTAATTTCACTTCGGATAATTGCAACCCCGACATTGACACAGCAGCCTTAGATTTTTGGTCAACTTTTTTTCTGATTTCACACTTTGCTGAACAGTGCTTGCATGTCTATGATGTCATTACCAAACAACCGTAATGATGCAATAACATGGCAGTTCTGACACTGATTGTGTGTCTGGCAGAGAGTTAAAGGCACAATGGGTCTTGCATAGAGAGACTCAAACAGCTTGGCAGCGTTGTATTGTACGGTACAATAAATAAGACATGACTTTTCCCAGCCAATAAGCCAAGTGGGCAGCCGCCAACTGACCATTCAGATCAAAGGGAATGGTGTCATTTATCACGCGCTGCACACGTTGTAGCTTACTTCATAAATAGCTGAACATACAGAATGAATTGATTTACTGTAGTATGCTTTGCTGGCTGTATGCACAAAACATTGCAATAGATATACTTAGTCATCAAGCACTCAAATGACCCTAAGTGATGAGCCCACAGTGGAATCCGGTTTATGGCAACTTTGGATATTTGCAACAAATTTGCTGCTCCCATCGTATTGCAATTAAGCGAAGTATATGATTGATAGCTGGTGATATCAATTTTGTGCTGCTGAGAGATCTTTGGTAACACTATGTAAATGGTATTGTTGTCTTTTCAAGAATTCAATCACTTTCTGAGCCATGATTGATCACGATTACTACAAAGTACTCTCATTTTTGTGAGATCATCGTTGGCAGGGATGAAATTTTTTCTGTTTTAATTGAATTTTCAGTAGGTCTATATTGGGCTAGATCATAAGTTAAAATTTGGATATTGACATTTTAGTTGACTTTAATATATAAGGGTAGATGAAGTGGGCCCTGGCAAAAATTACAAGGTGTTTTTAGTAGGGAGATTTCAATCACTCATTGGTTAAATTTGTTACTTATAAGAAAAGCAAAAAAAAATTATTTTTTATACATCAGTAAGATCTTCCTTCAAGGCCATTATGGCTCATTGAGCCAGAGTTTATCCTGGTTTCTATAGCGTGAAGCAGAACAGGTGATATTAATCTCTTCCTGGACAGGGCGCTAATCTGACATAGGTGTTTACTCCCAAGCTAGTGCTTGTACCCATTCGCACCTGGGTTGAGTGGAGGAAATGTATGTTCAGTGTCTTTCCCAAGGAATGCGACGTTGGACCTAGCTTTACTAGGATTTGAACCTGGGACATCATGATCCCAAGTCCAGCAACCTAACCACTCTGTCACTGATGCCACTATACATCAGTAGATGCATATAAGCTCAACGACAAGATGTATATTTAGATAGTTACATGAATACAATGGTTTTATGAAAAAAAAAAAATCCTGGTTTGTAAATCTATTTACCAAAGGATATTTCTCTATGTGTGAAAAAATAAATCCTTGCTTATATCTATATACATATTATTTGTGATTGACAAAGATTTTTAAAAATTATTTTAGAATCATCAGTACCTGGTACAAAGCGAAGTTCAGAATGAAAGTCAGCAGACAGCTGCTAAGAGGATCAAACTTGAATCTGGGGAAAGTGCACAGGTATGAAGTCCACATAAACCGAGTGTCTGTAGTGTGGAATTTAAGGAGATTGAAGAAGTTAGTTGTCTGTTAACTCTGGTTTCCCTAGACAAAAAAAAAGAAAAGAAATTAAAAATGTAAAAAGAATAACACCGCAATAGATTCCAACACTGAGTTAACATGTAATGATAATTTAATAACTTGTTCAAATTCTATAAGACACTGTTATATTGATTTTTTTTGTTTGCACAATTTTTAATTATGAAATCAACTTTGAAAAATACACGGTCATACCAAGAAATGGTACTGCTCTTACTTTTTTCTCTTTAATATTGTTTATCTATGTTTTGTCTTCCTGTTTTCTCTGCGGTCACCCTGAGATCACCACATATGGCATGTTTTAAGGAATATGATAACAGTCTGATACTCTGAAAATTAATGTATACAGGTAAATAGCTGTAATTCAAATAAAATGTTATATTACCTTATAATAATCTGTTCATGCACGATAAATTAAATCTATCTAATCATAAAGTCAGTCTATTTTAGATATGCAAGAAGATGAATTCTGGTGTGACATTATTGATACCACAAAAGTGTTCAACATAGTAAAGTAGATGATATTACATGTTCACTCTTCAAAGATTTGTGATACACTAAAACACCTTGAAATAAGTTTTATCTTGAAATCGGAATGACGAAATAATAGGGAGATATTCTTTTCTTCTCCATTTGTTCAAGTTTCCATTTGCTTTTTTTATCCTTCCCCAATATTTAAAACAGCTTGAATATCAATACGGTAAAGATGCCTATAACTTCTATCCCCAGGGTTATGACAGCCAAAATGATGAAAGGAGCACTGGAAACAGCTACTGGCAGGTCAATGTTTACCAGTTTCATCATCAGTTCCGAGATCAAGCCATTATCTCAGCAGTTGCCAAAACAATAGACCACGTAAGAATTCTTTGCAAGCTTTTGTTTACATCATGTGCACATCTATGCACATAGTTTGGGAAAATTGTGCGCTCTATTTTATAACTTTTATTTTCATAGCTTGAATTTGTTCTTTCTTTCTTTCTTTGTGTTTTTTCCTCCAGAAAGCATCAGAAGTGATACGAACGATGTTGAGGCTAAGTGAGACTAAAACTGTCCCCAATTCTAAAGAGAGTGAACCATTGACCTTTACAGAGGTGACTCTCTTCTTAAATGTGCTCTTTCCTAAAACACGACTTTGAATCATATCATGGCTGTCTTTACTGTAAAAAAATTTCCAAGAACAAGGGATTTTACAATGTGTATTTAGTGATAGAGGTGCCGGTAGCTCAGTCAGCAGTGTCTGACAACCACCCTGGAGGCCTGAGTTTGATTCCCAGTCCTGGCAATATTTTCTGTCTTTCCTGTCGACCCAGCAGTGAAATGGGTAGCTATGTCGTGAACATAAAGGCGATGTGAAAAGCAATGGCAAACTACCACACTATACTGTATGCCTAGAAAAATCAGGACTCTACTCCTTGCTATGTTTAGTAATAATCAGGTTTAATACTTGAATATAATTTTACCAGGATCTTAGAATTGCCTTTCATGATATTTTATAGTCATTATGAATATTTTATGTGTGTTTGTGGAATATGAATTTATGACAATTTTTACTTTTAAACACCTTTCTTCTTGTTTACATTTTGAACTTTTTTCATCATGAATTGTACACAATTTTGTGCTACATTCTTGTATCTTGATGTAAGTGACTCATATATATTTCTTATCACATATTTTTTTTAATATAACGTGCCTAGAGCCTTACCGTTGTGGGGATGTGTGTGCTCTAGAAATGTACATTATTATTATTACTATTACTTATAACTGTTTAAATTTAATCATGCGTTTAATTTCCAGATTTTCCGCACAATGCCTAAAGACAAGGCTGTTTCTGCAGAGACTTTGGATCAGTACTTAAAATGTTTGGCGGAAGATTGTGTATGTTGCTCTTTTGAAACAAAACAAAATGAAAATTTACGTTTAAGTTATTGAAAGAAGAAACAGTATTAATTTGCCCATGTCAAATTCTCAGTTAATAAGAAAGAAATACAATTGTAAGATTTTCTTTTGTTGGACAAACTGCAACTTTTGAATCTTGATTGAATTGTAAGTTAATTATTAAGAGCTTTTAAGTTGTTTTTGTTGGGGGGGGGGGGGGCACCTAGATATGCGTTTGGGACCAAAATGTGTTGATTTTCTGTTCTTTGCATATTCGGAAAAACAATCGTTTATCTACAAGTTTGTTGCAGAGAAATGTTCACATGACGTATAATTGTTTTGTTGCAAAATATTTTGTAGACAAGGTTTGGTAAAATTAGTCAAAACTTTGATGTCAATTACCAGAAAACTGAGAAGATGACACTGAAAACCCTTATAATATGACTCTAAATGGCTAAATCTTGAAACATGGTAATGTTTGGCTGTCATTGAGAGGCTCACTGATTTGGCTAAGCACTGTAATAGGAGGAGGGCAAGCGTTGCTGGTCTGTGTGTTTGTAAACACTGCACAAATATAGGAATGGAGGAAAAAGTACCAAAAAAATGGTCATTTTGACATCTGTTTTCACAACAGTACACATACTTGAACACTGCTGGTGACAGAATGAAGTCAAGGACTTCAAAGCAATTCAATTCAACTTTATTTGGTCCTTTGTAGGAAATTTTTCTTGGTTTACAATCATTTTTTATTAAACTATAAGACAAAATTATAAAACTGCACTTGATGTAATTTTGTTCTCTGATTTATAATTTTTTTATTTTGCAGAATAACTTTGTAACCAAAATAGAGAAAGCAGTGGGGGAGTGTATAAAAATAAGTATCCTTCAAAAAACATGGTGCCAAGTCACCTTGCAACTGACGTGTATAGTTGCAGATGCAATTTTGTGCATCTTATGGTCAATTTTATATATTTTAATTTTTTATACTCTCTTTCACCCAGTCAACTAAAATATCTAGTGGCACATAATGCATTTTTTAGTTCAATTTTTATTGTCATCTTGTCAACTAAAATGTCTAGTTGCACATACATTATGTCTCTTTAGTTCAGTTTTCATTCTCATCTTGTCATCTAAAATGCCTAGTCACATATAATAATATATAATGCATCTTTAATTTAATTTTCATACTCATCTTGTTAATTGAAATGCTTTGCCACACATACACTGTGCATGTTTAGTTCAGCATTCATGCTCTCCTTGCATGCATCATGATTTACACAATAATTGGTCTGCAAATTTCCTTAACAATGAAAAAGACCTTTTCAAGGCCGTGGAAGCTATTTGCATATCTCAAATCAAAACAGTTGTTTTAGAAAGGTGTGTGAACATCCCTTGATTTGGAAAAAAATAATCTTTTGAATGCTTTTAATTTTTTGTTTTCTCTTTATTTGTTATGAAATTTGTCCATTATTTGAAAAGACTATTTGAATGAAATAGAAAATGCATCAACGGCACACTTGATATCAAGTTATTTTAATTTTTTTATTGAGTTTAAAAATTGTAAATAGCAAAATTCCTTGTAAAGGCTGTTTGAAATCTGAAATGTAGGTAATTTTGTTTTTAAAAAGTTATGAAAAAAATTATGTACATTATTTTTCTTACTGTTCTATGCGGTTGTTTAAGTTTGATTTTTAATTCTCCTTACATTTGGTTCTGTCATATATTTTGTAATTTAATCAATTAATGATAAAGCTTCTATTGCCTGCCATTGTGTTCATTTTCATTTTGTGGTGAATTTTGTTTCACATAGGTTTGGATCCAAAGCTCTGCGGCTCTTCAATGTTTTGATGGTGAAAAAAAATGTTGAACAGAAACAGGTAATGTTGACTTTAATTCCATCTGGTACAGCTAACTCATTGCATTATGAAAGCTGTTTTTCTAGCCTATTATGGGCTATATTATTAAAGTTGTATTGGTCTTATGAAACTAGGGTAGTGTAGCATAGTTTTTTTTAGTCATTTGATTTGATTTACCCACATCCACAACTAAGGTGATCTTGAGGTTTTTGGTAGGATTTTTTGTTGTCTGTTTGCTCTGTTAACAGCCAAGGGATCCTTAAATGCACATAGTGTTGTGATCTGCACACAGGACCTCCTTTTTATCCCCGTCTCCTGTGGGACTAGGTTTCGATCTACCTACCTGGACAGGGGTAGATTTTACTTTCGAAAAAAACTCAAGAAAAGTTTTCAACCGTTGCCAGGGCTCGAACTCGCTACCTTTTGTTTGAAAGGCCAACACCTTGCGTAGCCATTTGGAAAGTGAAGTAGCCTCCTTCAAGGCCATTACAGCCCATGGAGCCAGAGCTTATCCGTGCTTCTATAGCCTGAAAAGTTGAAGATGATTGTTGCGTTCTGGGGGTTTTCTCCCAAGGCGATGCTAGTATCCATTGGCACTTGCGTTGAGTAGGGAAGTGTGTTAGTGTCAACATTGGATCTGGCATTGCTAATATTCGAACTCAGGCCTTGACAACCCATAGTACAGCAGTGTTACTACTAGGCTACTGACACCACTCATTTGGACTGATGAGGAAATACGTCATGTACACCTTGAAAGTTCAGTTTGAACCCCAGGTATCCATGTATCAAATGTTTGCCTTGATTGTTTGGGTATTTTAAATACATTTTTATATTTAATTAAAAGCATTTTCAACATTTGATCCGATTAACTCAATCAACATCTGATACACTTTCCTACGATGGCCATTATAGTGTTCTTAATTAAAACACAAATACCGATGATACAATACAAGACTGAATTGGGGGAGGATTGAACAATGATGTTGAGAGTATGAGGCCTGTTCAAAACTGCCTTCTTTATTCATCAATGTCTCTATCTTTGTCAGCACCACTGCACATGGTACACATTTCACAACGTTCATAGTGAACAGAGGACAATACAGTGGAACCTCTCTAATCAGGAAACCCAGGGGAAACTGGAAACCCGGCCATTTGGGAAGAATTCCCAGGAACAGAATTTTTCTATATATTTTACTTCTCTATGGGAAAGGTCCCCGGCTATTTGGACAATTTTCATTTTGCATTGATTATCATCACCATTTCCCCTCATATTTATTTATTCCAACACTCACTTTTTATCCCAATTTGGTTTCTGTGTTAGCGAAACATCAATTATTACACTCTGCATTAGTGTTACACATGTTGTACATTGCATAATGTGTACACAATGTCACAAGTGCCAGTTTGCGACAACTATAAGGCAGACACTCTAGACACATCCATTAAGAAGGTGTGAAGCAGGTGTCTAGCCAGAGCTTGTTCATCCACCTAACAATGCAGTACGTTGTTGACACGGGATGGCGCTTAGAAAGTTGTGCACCGTCATAGTCTTTTATTGCCCGCCTCATCTGTCAGTCGCAAGGGTGGACACGAGAGGAGATGTAACGACCACGAAGCCTTTTTGATTCGTGTCTTATCTATCTAGCGTTCAAGGAATATCGATTGTGAGTGTGAGTGCGTCTTTGATTACTGCCGTCTTTGATTTGATCAACTAACTGGTCCTGTGGCTACTTACTTGTTCTTTTAATTCTGCATTTTACCACTCACAAAATCCCTGGGTCCCCGGCATATCGGGAAACCCCGAAAATGGGACGATTTTACAATCCACCAAGACTTCCCGATTAGAGAGGTTCCACTGTACCAATATACAGCATCTGGGGGGGGTTCTCCTTAGTCTGTGACTCACACAACAACAACAACACACACAGACACAATGACTACACTACAGTCATTAAAAGATAAGAATATTTCATGTGTCAAATGAGAAGAAGTGGCCTCAAGAGGTCTTAGGTTTCTTTTATATTATTTTAGTTGATCCTTTCTATATTTGTCATATAATGTTCCAAATTAATCTTATGTATATATATTTATTTTTTTATTTTTTTTATATTGAATACAAGGTGGAGGAGCAGGCAATGTTAACTCCAAAAGAAGCTAAAGAACTGCTTTATAAAATGTTTGCTGAAAATTTTGTGTCTCTCACTGTAAGTGTTTTCATATTAATATGCCTTCTGTATTGTTTTTCAAGAGAGAAATTCCATTAAAACTGAGCAATTTATTAATATTGTAGCATTTTACTTTATAATCCTTTATATGGTCTGATTGTTTTTTATTTGTCATCTGTCTTTCGGGACATTTTAAATTAATATATGTATGTGTGTGCTCAAGATATTCATAATCTAAAGTACTTTATACTTTTAAGTCACTAGTTTTAAGGCATTATATAAATAGCCTCTATCGTAAGTGTCATGAATATTAGATTTACGACTATGTTATTATCATTTTGTTTGTTTGTTGTTGTTGTTATTATTATTATTAATAATATTGCTGTAATTATTGTCACTATTAAGTAATCTTACTATTATTATCAATTACTGTTACATGTATTATTATTATTATTATTATTATTATCATTATTATTATTATTATCATTATTATTATCATTATCATTATTATTATTATTATTATTAACTGTTATCTATATTATTATTAAAATTACTCACCGGTGTTAAATTGAAGCCATACTTTTAATGTCTTCTCCTGCTCAACAGGAATTATCAAAGGCCCCTGATCACCCCCAGCAAGGGACTTTTTATTTCTTTAACGCCAACCTGATTCAGCTTGTCAGGATGTTACTTGAAAAATGCTACCAGGTAAGGTTTTCAATTTTTCTCATTTTGTGAAGATGTGCTTAAATTAAATAGTGTTTTTAATAATTCTATAGAGGGATGCTGCAATTAATGATGGGTGGTTATGTTGGCAGCGTTCAGTCCTGATGTGAATGTCGAAAACAGTTACTTGGAATGTTTCCAAATTGAAATCAGCCTTTTGTAGTGGTAGCCTTGGTTAGTCCAGTGCTAGACAGGAGGACTCGGCAGTCCAGAGGCAAGGTGTCGGCCTCTCAACCAAAAGGTAGTGGGTTTTGAGCCCCGCCATAGGTTCAAAATTTCCTTGAATTTTTTCAAGCAAAATCGAACACCCCCCCCCCCCCCCCCCCCCCACCACCACCACCACCACCTGAAGATGTAATGACACCTACTAGTACCAATGGAGACGGACGGTAAAAAGGAAGTCCCATGTGCAGATAACAACATTCTGTTCAAGTTAAAGATCCCTTGGCTGTTTCAGGGCAAAATTTTAAAAATCCTACCACAAACCCTGAGATCACCTTAATTGTGGATGTGGGTAAGTCAAATCAAAATATCAGGAATGAGCTAAAAGCGGGTCATGGGTACAAGTGGGGGATGGTGGTGACCATCTGATACATGATCTCTTCATGGTTTAGATAGCTGTGTGGACGACATCGAGGGTTCTACTCTAGACAACCATGAAATCACAGCTTGCGATGAGCATAGATAGGCAAACAAACTTTCAGTACTGCGCCAAGAACGCTCTCATTGAATCTCAATAGATACCTATTTTCTCCATCACTGGCATCTATTCCAATAGATAGGATATCACACTGTGCTAGTCAACGTAGTAGATTTAATTTACCCATATACACAACTACGGTGATCTCAGGGTTTTGGTAGGATTTGTTAAAAATTTTGCTCAGGCTGCCCTGTAAACAGCCATACGATTAGGATCCCATGTGCACAGATTGTTATAATCTGCACACAGGACCTCCGTTTTATCGTCTGTGTCTGATTGGACTAGATGTTGATCCACCTACCCACTGGACCAGGGGGTAGATTTTGCTTGAAAAAAACGAGAAAATTTTTCGACTGTTAGCAAGGCTTGATAAGTTGAACCCACTTTACTACCATTTGGTTGAGAGGCTGACACCTTGCCTCTGGACTACCAAGTCCCTCCAACAACGTTGTAGATCATGTGATATAGGACATGGACATTTTGTGCTGATAACCTTGATACGTCTTGCTAGTCTCATCAGTAAATTTTTACCCCTTCTGCGTCTGTAATAGCAGCGTCATCCTCTTCCATGTTTATTGTTTTACAACACTGCCAGTAGAGAAAATGGAGTATTTAGTTTTTCATTACTGTCTTACAGGAAGTTTTGTTTGTACATCAACGTTTTTTCTTCAGGAGGGCCATTTTGGTTATTGTGCTTTTTCTTGTTTCTATCCTTTGTTTTAGGTTGTATCTATTTTTATTTCCTTTTTGCTTTTATACCCATTTGCAGGCAATTCTTAATGTGAAGATTAAAAGAGATAAAACAATCTCAGAGAACAAGTGAGTAACCTTATTATAATATTTAGTCTTTTTGTTGTTGTCCATAGCGTTTGTGTGTGCATTTATATGAACTCTGTCACCGCGGAACAGGGAGGCCGCAAATGACAAATCGTGGCCGTAATCTTTCAACTGTTCCACAGCATATTGCAATTTTCCCAAGTTCAACACGCTCTAAGCAGAGAACAGTCCTCTAGGGCTAGTCTTAGTAGGTCGTACCAAACTTATTGTCGTAGCAAAGCAATTAAGTCTAAGATTGTGGTGTAAGCGATCATATAGATCTAATTCTTTCATTTGCTTCGACCGTAGTCTTGATCAACAACCAATTTGAATCGTGCACAGAATGAAGAAAGACAGAGCGTTATCTTGTTAACCAAAACAAGACATCCCACCACGAACACAACAGAGCCATTTTACGTAACCTGATAAATTTGCTTACCTGCATAGTCTAAGTAAAATATCTTCCAATACCTTAACATTTTGTACCAAATTTTGCTTGGAAATAAATGTACTTTTGTGTTGTCTGTTAAAACGTTCCTTTGTTCAAATTATTAGAAGATCTGAATGTCAACAAGAGTTCAAAACAAAACTGAAAAAATATGAGCAAAGTGTTTTGCTAAAAAATTAAATGATGAAAGTGTTCAACAGATTTGACACTTTGTACAACGACTGAGAAGAAATCACGCCTTCATTGTCTTATTCACTGAAAGTGCTTGAAGCAACCCCTCAAACATGTAAACATGCCTCTGCCAAATCTTCAACTTCAAGCATAGAAAACATTCGTTATTGACCATATTTACCTTTAAGAAAAAGAATACTTCCTTTTTCAAATGACGATAAGACGTACACAAAGGATTTAAACTATAAGATTCATGTTTTTAAACCATTAGATCTAGGAGCCATTGGGGGCAGCTTGATGTCCTCAAAAATTTTGTCAGAAGCCGCTGTAAGCCTGAACTTGGTGGGCTTAAAGAATTAAAGGCATTAGCATTTGTGTATTACAACTTTATTGCCTATAATATAATGTAAATTTTTTTTTTTTTATTCTCACTTACTGAGTTAAGGAAAGTTTTGCAAATTTTTGGATTTTGGCCAATTTTATTGGCAAATTTTGGATTTTTCTTTGTCGTTTTTTAGATTTTAAGTTGCAAATTTCCCGGGGACGGGATTCTGACATATAAAAAATATGTATAAACTAAGTAACTTTTGAATATGTTAAATGATATTTGTGGTTATTGTACTTTCATATGTATGTGCATGTGTCGCTTTTTTCCAACTCAGATTTGATACTTCAATGTTTCTCTATCAAATAACATACTATTTCATTTCTCATGTTCTTGTTGATATAGAAACCGTATGTGGTGTAGAATTTTATTTATAATGTCACACCATCACACATTCTTAAGCTTTGGCTTTCATCAACATTAACAATTCATGCTTTTATACTAGACCTAGTCTACCCATTGATACTACTAGCCTACAGACGATTGAACAGGAATAAAGTCAAATTTCTAGTTTTTAATTTTTGAGAGAAATGGTGGAACTTTTTCTTAAGTTAATATGTTCAGTTATAATTAATGCAAATACATATTTCGAGCATGTAACACTCCGGATGACACCAAGTACGATTACTAGATTGGATTGGTATTCGATACTGAGGACACACAGATAGGCGTGAACAGTAATATTCCAACCTTTTAATTATAAAAATGGCGGCTCAAGAAAAGAAAATTCTACCCAAAGAGGGAGAAACAATGAAATTCTCCAACAATTAAACGTCACTTGAGGTAGAAAGCTTCCTAACAACTTAGGATCATTTAGAATATATATGCAAAATATGTCTACTCTTTACTCTTCCTGACCTGGCAACAGAGCCTTTGGCGAACAAAGAACGACCAACTCAGAATGATCTATATATATATATATATATATAAATGTAGATAAAAATAATTTCTTTAGTGCTTATGAGTGCTTATGAGGATTCCCACGTCCATGTTTAATATATTCTGTAGGCATAGTTGTCCTAACACTAACAGTTTGTCAAATTTATTGCGGTCTGGTTGAAAAACTTATCATGATTACACAATTGACCTGGCTTCCATTATGTTATAATAATATAGCATTATCTTCTGTATGCTTTGTTGACAGACGGTTGTTGGACAAACAGGACAGGGTGGAAACTATCATTGCTTCCCTTGATGCAGAGGGCGCCGTTGAACAGAAGGAAGAAGTTGAGCAGATGGTGACGCCCAGTGAGCGAGCCCAGTTGCTCAAAATTAGCAAGGCCACCAAGCAGTAAGTGACACAGCTTTAACTTTAATTTGTGTTTTGATTTTGTTTGTTTATTTGTCTTCAACACCCCCCCCCCCCCCCACTCCTCTTTCCCCTTTTTCAATTGAGATTCTTTTTTAGAGTTACTGGAATCAAGACCTACCTTTTCCTATCTGGCTGATTTTCAGTAGTCCTAGTCCATATTGATAATGATAGATTTATAGATATCCTCACACATCGACTTCTCAACTCCATGGGGAGCATACATTTCAGCTATTTATAGGTGCTTTATAGTAAGCGCTCTGATAGTATCTTTGTCGGCTTGTAGCTGAGTGAGTCAAGTGAGGAAAATAAAGCGCAGTAGGGCTTACTTTTTCAAAGAATACACATGTATAATGTCATGAAATAATCAGGGCCAGCTACGTTTAGGAACCAGGTTTGTAATGCTTACATTTTACTATCTCACAGGGGATTTAGGGTAGTCCAGAGGCAAGATGTCAGCCTCTCAACTAAAAGGCAGTGGGTTCAAGCCCCGCCAACGGTTGAAACATTTTTTCAAGATTTTTCTAGCAAAATCTACTCACCCCCTGGTTCAGGTAGGTGGATCGACACCTAGTCCATCGGAGACGGACAATAAACAGGATGTCTGGTGTACAGATAACAACATTCTGGTTGTTTACAAGGCAGTCCGGCAAAATTAAAAACCCAGAGATCACCTTAGTTGTGGATGTGGGTAAATCAAATCAAAATTACAACCTCACAATACTATTGGATTGTATCACTATGCTTCAGAACATGGCTCACTTTCACAGACTTGCACCGGCAATGGTCTTTATAACTATAGAAATGAAATTTAAAATCATCCAAAGGATTTAGACATGAAATAAATATCCAGGAACTACTCGTTTTTTAATTTTAACTCACTTTTTTTTTTCTTTAATTGTTTATTCTCAGATTGGATCAGTCTGAACTCCAACTGGATGATTCCATCTTCATTTTTGAAACATTTCTGGCCTACACTCTTAATCCTCCACCACCTAAATGAAGACAGATGAAAATCTTTCTCACTTTTACTTTTAAAGAATGTCTTGACATTTCATTTCTTGATCTGAGTGAAGTGATCGGGCTGATTATTGAAATTTTAAAAATTCCATTAAGCTGGTTGGTTGGTGTCTGATACTTACTGGCTGTCTTGATTTAAAATGTTGAATACTTAGGTGAAGTATTGACAGAGAGGAGACAATGGGATAGACAGAGAGAGGTGGAAAGAGAGACATGAAGGTAGACAGAGACTCATAGACATGACGGAGGGAGAGAGAGAGTGTGTATATGTAGATATACATGTGTGAGCGTACATGCAAGTTATATTTTAGGATACAATATGCTTAATATAGTTTTATTTGACTGTTATATTCTTGTAATACATGTATTCATTTAGGTGATCATGAAATAGATATAATATACATGTATGTGTACATATGTATATATGTATACTTTCACATGATTAGAAACTGTTATTGATACTATATATAAGTATTATTGTAAAAAAATTGTATGGGTGAATGAATAGGATAAGAAAATATGTTGGGGAAAACAAAAACAGCGCAAAGGTAATCAAAATGCATGGCTATTTTATCCTCCGTATTTTTCCTATTTCTGTAGGTTTATTGTTACCTTTATGCAGTCCTTGAAGCAACAACACAGCATTTTCCATTTATGATCAATGTGGGCAATACAAAAACATGTAAATAGAAAAAGTATCGGTCGGTGTATTGTATTTTATAAAATTTATAAGATAACTATTGTTGGCGCCAAATTTGCATAGCTAGAAAATCTTCTTTGGGTACTTCTACTTCTTCTGTTGTTTTATTTACGGTCATTTAAAAAATCCCATTCCTTTCTATTCCATTTACCATTTCCCCATTGAACATAATACGGTCCATAATATATATCCCTGTTTTCATTAGAACAGTGGCTATATTTTAGTCTTTTCTATAATTTAGTTTTAATTTATGTGCGTCACATTCCTGTTGGAAAAATAACAGTACAGAAATAAAACAAACAAAACAAAATAAGGTCAACAAAAGATTGTTTTACGGTATTTTCATGTTTCCTTTTTGTATTTATATGATCTTAATTAAATAACGTTGAATCTTTTACATGTTAAATAGGATCACGGTGCTGAAGAAAGAAATTTTTTTAGAAAGTTGTTTGATTATTTGATAGTAACCTTCAATGAACTATAATCATCAACACAAGTATATATAATAAATATACTACCCGGGAGTGGGTAGATCTTCCAACATGACCTACATAATCAATCTTTATACATAAATGTGGACTATCTGATCTAAAGATTTCCTCATATATTTCTGTGAACCCATGTCTAGATTTACAGCTTTGTCTTTAACTTGAAAGTAGTGTAAGACTAAGTAAAAAATGTGCCTTTTAGTACAGTAGTTGCTGGATAATTACTGACTGCATAAATGCAAGAATTACATTTAAGTATCCATAAATGCACGCCAGGTATGCATAATTGCACGCTTAAAACTGTGACAACATTTGTGAAATAATTCGCCCTCTGCGCATTTCAAGAAAAAAATCAAAGAAAAGAACAAGAAAGGAAAAGAGAAAGACATTGCGCATCTCGCCAGAGCCTATTGTGTTGTCCATAGAACACCTGCGTGTCATTCAGCAGTTCATCGCCTCGGCATCCTAAAAATGGACAACAATAAATTCAACAACAAACTTTTTCACAAAAAGGAACTGAGCTGATTCCTTTGTACCAACTTTATTTAGTTTGTCTCCTTTACTTAGTTATCTTTCTCATTATTTTAAAATAAGATTTAAAACAAGCCAAAAAAAAAACCATCGCCCAAAATACGCGTGTTATGTCCCTACACACAACCTGTCCTGTTACGCTGCGTAAACGCCAAGCCAATACAATAAACTCACTTAGCCTGCTTACAGTTGTTACTTGGGTAGCTTTACATTACTGTACGATACGCGTAATTGCACACTTTTCTCTTATCCCCAAAAAAGCGTGTAATTATCCAGCAACTACTGAATTTGTGTGGACTGGTACATGTATTTTCATTTTGTTGAAGGTGAAAAGTATTATATATGTAGAGATCTATGACTAGTGGTTTGTTTTGCTGCTAATGGTAAAATTGTGTTGCAGCTTCTCCAAATAGATGACCACCAATAACTCTGAGTTATATTGGGTTAGTGTTTATGCTATCTCTTCAAGTGAGAATGAGTGGTGTGGTGAGTGTGAGGAATGACTTCTTAAACTTAAAGCTCAAAGAATGATGAGTATTGTTTCATTTTATTAGAGAAACTAATAAAAACATATTTCTCCATCAATTTATGTGTTTTTGCATATGGCTTACAAAAGTAGTATGGTTGAAGAAATGTTTTCCTTTGAATTTTAACTGTGTCATGACAGCCATTTTTACACATCAACACACATTTCAACACTAAATGGGACATAAAACATAATCTAGTCAAGTATTTTAGCTAAAACAAAACAAAAAAAGAGCAGGATTTTTCATATATATGTGACCATCTGAGCCTGCAACCGATGCAAGTTATGTAATGAGATATGCAATGTATCAAATTTTTGTATCACAACACACGGAACGTGGCCATTTGCAAATCAGTTTTGTTTCATTAAGACTAAGTGACATTTTTTTGAATGCAGGAAATGGAACTCTTTTACCTTAGTAAAGTTATTCTGCGGTCTAAGATGGTAGGTATGAGGAAAGACGAGGTCATCATAATTGTTGTTATGGTAAAATTCATAGTCACAATACACAGATTATGTTTATGTTGAATCGCCTAACGTCACAACACACATGAATACATGCTTACTTTAAGAAAAATCTGGCACTGTGTTTGTGTTTTTCAACATTTAAACAGAGACCAAATACCAAACCAATTCCAAAGCATGGCGTCGGTGGCCGAGTGGTTAGGCTGCCGGACGGGATGATGAGGTCCCTGATTCGAATCCTAGCAAGGCTAGGCCCGACCTTGTGTTCCTTAGGAAAGACACTGAAAATGCTTTTCCCCCACTCGACCCAGGTGCAAAATGGGTAAAAGCACTAGCTTGGGAGTAAAAACCTGCGTCACAATAGCGTCCTGTCCAGGAGGTGATTATTGTCAACTGTTCCGCTTCACGCTATAGAAACTGGGATATGCTCCGCCTTTATGGGCCGTAATGGTCTTGGTTGAAGGAACTTACAATTCCAAAGTGATAGACCCAGAAGCTTTGACCAGGCTGATCCCGTTGTGTTTAGAAATGATTTGTTCTGTGACATAATTTCATATGATGTCGCATGTCACAACACACAAATAGTTTGTGAATCTATTATTAGAATTTAGGATGTTTCTTGGTGAGACAAGAGTTATATAAAGCCTATTCTGGATAGCTTTTCACATCGCTTCAAGAGACCTTCAAAGATATTTGATCCAATGGTCAATTTCTTCATGCGTGTTTGTGATGGAATAACCGAGTGATTACAATGTCTATATCTACATCTGGTTTATCTCATGTCACAACACACAACAAAATATGTCTTTTGACAAATTTTGAACTGCTTTCTGTGCTTGTCAAATTTAATCAGAAATCTTTTCAAAGCTTTGAACAGATACAGATTCTAACATCACGTTCCTATTAATTGACTTCAACTTCTTTTAGTGACACAATTTCAGGTGTTGTCACAAGTCACAACACACAAATAATTCTTAAATCTTTTTAAAACCTGATCCATTAGATCTAAATGTAAATATGACTTTTCCATGCTTTTAATTTTTAATATATATGTACAACAAAAATATCATTTCATCTGTCTCGTAAAATTTGTATTGTTTTTTTCCCAAAGTTAATGTGGTTTGAAAATTTGTTGTCACACTTTATCATATCACAAAATACATTTGCTCCAGTAAGTAAATAAATAAAAGGTGGCAAGTTAATGAAAATTGTTGCACTCAAAGTTTACATCCTTGGTCTTAAATTTAGAGGCACTTGAATGTTTCACTGCTTTAACTTGATTGTCAGTACAATAATAACAAGATGACAACATGTGACGTGTGACATGACAACAAAGATACCTCCTTCCCTCATATTGTCTCATTTATTTCATGGTTTTTCTGTTTGACTTTTGTTGTGTGTCCCACAGCCACAATATACTTCCTACTTTCACATCCTAATTTTATCCATAACCCAAATCATACACAAACACCCCTTTTCATGTTGTCACATGTTACAACACACATACTCTGACCCTCAACATTACGTAATGATTACAGCACTGTACTTTGATGTATTGTCTTATAAACTGATTTAGATATATTGCTCTTAAAACTAAAAACATGGCAAATTTTGAAAACTTAGGGAGAGGAAAAAAATTTTAAACCCAATTTTTCCCCCTTTTGACCTTGGTTCATACTCATGTGTAGAGTCAAAGTCTACATAGTATATGATGACAAAATCACATATTCAGACTATACATCAAACAGTGACTAAGAGATAAAAGTAAATCACATACATCACATGTACCGTACTGTAAATTCCATTAATCCATAAGAGATTCATCCCAAATGTAGTTTAAAAGAGAACTTGAAAAAATAAAGGTGCCAGTACCAATACATAACAATAAAATGCTTTATAATATAATTTAAAGATTTGCTTAAACACAACCAACAAAAAACAAATACATGGACATGTATTACAAGTAATGAACAAAATACAATTAAGTAAAGATAAAGATTTAATATAAGGTATTCACGAGTATAATTTATTTTTGATGGTTTGTTTTATTATTAAGAGCATTCATGAAAACATTGATGTTTGCTTTGTGCTTCATTAAAAATTTCCCATTGAGATGAAATACAGGGATATCATATTTATATTCATTCCACCACTGTCTGTTCTCTGGCTTTGTGATGTCTACCTTCTCAAGTACAACCTAAAAATGAGAAAAATTAAATGCAA
>JAXRKP010000843.1:127500-180000 GCA_037039925.1 Doris montereyensis
AGTTTTTCAAAAAGAAAAAAAAATCAATGCCACCTCAATCTTAGTACTCTTCTTACTCAGTCTTAGGTGACTTTTTGTTTTGAGTTCTACTGGAAATTTACCACGTCCCCCATATGCAGTGATCTCGGGGTCAATTAAAAGGAAACAGCAAGATGAAACGCAAATCAAAGAGTGAAAGGAAATAAGTAAGCCCTACCCGGCCAACCACCCACTCTGCTTAGGTGGCGGTAGGAGGATGTATCTTGTAGTGTTGTAGTGTGTTGTAGGATGACGTCTTCTTTATTCTTTACCTAGGGTTGATGGGACGATAATTTGTCAATGGGTGTCTTAGAGAATGTTTAAGGATTAAATGGCAAGACAAGAGAAAGATAAAATTACAAGAAGAAGAAGAAAAGAAGAAAAAAAGCATGAGCAAGAACTGAAATGGAAACTATTGAAAATTCGTGACAGTATTCTATGGAGAAGAGGTTGATGGAGAGATGAGTTCAGCATACTTACTTTGCGAAAGTCTGCTCCAAATTCGAATATAACAAGACAAGCATTAAGCCTATATTAACTACATATGAAACCCACAGGGAAGAAGGCGACACCATGATATGATATGCAACGGGACAGTAGGAGGAGAAGGAGCAAAGAAGGGACAGTAGGAGGAGGAGTAAAGAAAAGGACCAGAAGAGACTGGGGTCAGATGGAAAGAGCTAGAAGAGCGAACTCTCCTCAGTCTCAGGAGGACGGATGGAAATCTCTTGTCTGTGGTATATTACCCTGGTGGTAAGGGTGAAAGGAAAGTGGAAAGCGTTGATGATGATGGGACAATTTAAACTAGAGTTTACATGGCCGAGTGGTTAGGCTGACGGACTTAGGATCATGATGTCCTGGGTCTGAATCCTAGCAAATCAAGGCCCTACGTTATGTTCTTATATTCTTTGGGACGTATCATATATACTTAGCAATAATTTCCAACGTGCAGATGCGTACAAGCATTAGCTTGAGAATAAACATTTGCGTCAGACTAGCGTAGTGATTATTATTTATCACTTGTTTCACTTTATACTATAGAAACCTGGATAATACCTGGTACTATGGACCGCAATAATGACGTTAAAGGAACTTTACTTTACTTTGCTTTTTACAGTAATTAAAATAGTGACTTGGTTAGTTGCGTAGTGGTTAGCCTGCCAATGCCAGACTTTGGAAAAGTGAAGGTTCTGGCTTTCATGTATACATGTATGTGTACCGGTATGTGTGATTGTGATTGACATTGGACAAGTTGTTAGGTCCGACGGTGTGTTCCCTGAGAAAAACCCCGTTAAAGAAGCATTTCACAATGGACTCCAGGAGGCGATTGATATCGATTATCACCTGTTCCGTTTCACGTTATAGAAATACGATTTGGCTCTACTACTATTGGCTGCTGCTACAGTGATCATAGAACACTATTTATTATATATATATATATTTTTCTTCTTCTTCTTTCTTCTTCCATTGACAAATGACTGGTGGGAGCTGGTCACTGGTCATGTTAATGCAGTAGGTCATAGTCTTACTTTTTTTTGGTGGTCACTTTCACTTTCCTAAATTTCCTACTGCTAATTACTTTTAATGTGCCATGGGATTACAACATACGGTAAAAGTAAAAGTAAAAAAGTTCCTCCAAGGCCATTACGGCCCACAGAACTGGAGCTTATATATACCAGTTTCAACAGGCGTGAAGCGGAACAGGTGACAATAATAATATAGTAATCACCTCCTGGGCATGACGCTAGTCTGACTGACACACGTCTTGTCTTTACCCTCTTAAGCTAGTGCTTGTACCTGGATCGAGTGGGGGAAATGTGTTCAGTGTCTTTCTTTCCCAAGGAACGCAACGCCGGGCCTAGCTTTGCTAGGATTCGAACCCGAGACCTCATGATCCCCAGTCTGGTTGGCACTGGCAGCCTGACCACTCGGCCACCGACACCACACAACGTACTAGGTGGACGAGGCAAATTCCAATGAAACGAAACAAAATATAGCGTTGCCTAAATAGAATCTCTTGCAATGCTTGCAATCAATTTAAATTTAATCAAAATGTTCTCCTCATCCAGTAGACAGGCCAAACCCGCCTAAGTGTGAGTGAGTGGGCCAGCGAGCCCCGGTGTGTCCAAATTTGGTCAACCTAAGTCCATGATAGCATAGATCTAGTTCTTTCTTAAGATAACATTACTCACTCATACTACATGTAATTATTAATACTATGGCCACTAATGATCATTGACCATCATATGAAGTTGTGTGGTCATTTCATTTATTTCTCGTGAAATCTTCTTTCTCTGGGCTGTCGGTGCAGTTTTATTGACAATATGAAGATTTTGCTAAAAATGAAACTCAAGAAAATTTGTCAACCAACGGTGGGGCTTGAACCCACTACCTATTGATTGAGACGCAGACACCCTCCTTCTGGACTACAAGCAGTCCCCCCCAGAGTGAGAGGAAAGAAGGACCTACCAGCAGCTGTCTCCAACCATCCACGTGACTTTCAAATATTGTTTGATTGGTTGAAATTTATCCTGTCCACCATAAGCAGTAATCTCAGGATGAATTAGGAGGAAACAGCAAGATGAATGATAAAAAAAAAAAAAGAAAAAGAAAAGAAAAGAAAGGAAAGCAAAGAAGTAGGACCTACCAGAACAACCGCCAAGCTTGACTTTCAAACATGACAAATGACATCCAGCGCATCAGAACAAAAAAAAGAGAAATTAAAAATCAACAAGGCAGAAACACAGTAATAATCTTTTTTGTGTGTTGTTTGTAATCTTGGTATGGCAAAAAAATGATGAAATGATCAAGGAAACACACAGGAAGTCACGACAGGGTTGTCAACATGAATAGCAATAGATAAGGGGGGAAAATAAAGAGTTGTATTTAATACACATTCCACAGTAGTGTGTGGGGATGGGGCAGGCTCATCTTAAAGACTATTCTCTCCTTTTGTAAAATATAGTAATATTATTATTAACGGTATCATTATAACTTTGTTTCGTTAAAATTTAAAAAAAAAAAAGAAGTTGGCTTTTAAAAGTTTGTCACAGCTTTGGATATCAATTATAATTATAAACATACATACGTACATACATACATAACATACACATACAAATAAAAAGAATGATAATAATGGGATTTGGCTATGGGAGGAAAAAAGGAAGGAAGGAAGGGGAAGGAAGGAAGGAAGGAAGGAAGGAAGGAAGGGAGGAAGGAGGAAGGAAGAAATGATGCCTGATCATTTATAATACAGGTAGTAGGCAGGGGTTGCAGAAAGAAGAAAAGTAAAAGAAAGAAAGAAAAAACACAAAGGACAAGAGAAAAACCCACTAAACAAAACAGAAATGAAGCAGGAATGGACTGTTGACACTTAAGATATTGGAAAGAGGGGCGGGGCCAAACAGGTATGAAACATTTAGCTAAATATATATATATATATATATATATATATATATATATATATATATATATATATATATATATATATATATATATATATATAGAGAGAGAGAGAGAGAGAGAGAGAGAGAGAGAGAGAGGGGAGAGAGAGAGAGAAAGACAGACAGACAGACAGACATATAGACAGACAGACATAATATCAATAGCTTATATCTACACCCCTGAATCTGAAAAGATACATTAAATAATAAAAATAATATAATAATAATAATAAAAATAATGAGTATCCCAAATATCCTTTAATTAAAACCCTGACAATGCTAACATATAACTTAATTGATCAGTCTATTTCTAAGTAAAGACAGGACAAAATCTTTAACAGAACGAATCTTTTACTGCGGACCCGAGGCCCCTTAATGTGAAATCTTCAAGCCACCTTGTCTTGCCACTTTTTGACAGCAAGGAAGGAAAAGATGAGAGAGAGAGAGAGAGAGAGAGAGAGAGAGAGAGAGAGAGAGAGAGAGAGAGAAGAGAGAGAGAGAGAGAGAGAGAGAGAGAGAGAGAGAGAGAGAGAGAGAGAGAGAGAGAGAGAGAGAGAGAGAGAGAGCGAGAGAGTGAAAAGAAAGCAAGAAACAAATCAAGAAAAAACTACCACAAATCGCCTCGCACCCGTGAGAGAGGCCAAACTACAGCCACTAGCGGTCAAAATACAAGAAAGCAGCATTGATTGGAGGGCAAAAACATCAATACCACTGCTCCAATAGAAGAAGTGTGTTATTGAAATCTACCCCGTTCACCATATACAGTGATCTCGGGCCCAATAGAAGAGACAACATGCATGGACAATAATTGAATTAACAGAGATAAAAACTGACTTCAATTTGTTATATATATATATATATATATATATATATATATATATATATATATATATATATATATATATATATATATATATATATATACATATATGTATGTATATGTATATATAATAATAATAATAATCAATATCCTATCAGAGTGTCTATAACAGCATTATCAAGGTGAAATATTGACAGATTTTAAAAAAAGAAGGAAAGAAAAAAACAAAAGAAACGAAGAAGAAAAAAATAACAAAGATTGAAGTGGTGTGGGAACAAATTTACAGACAAATGACAACACAAGTGATTGAGAGATAATCATAACAATATGTAAATATAATAATATATATAAATATTATAAGAAAAGCAGTTGTAGAAATATATTAAAAATTTACAATCACAATAGCCATGTTATCAAGTGAAGGCAGAGACCATGAAATGTTTAAAATCACAAAGGCCAAATAAAAGGAAAAAAGAAATGGCTGTTTATAGACATTGAGTCAACCATACTGTACACATAATACATAACGTATTAAAGAGATTGAAATTTACATGTAATTGTAATCATTCAACATTGTATCTAAAAACAAGAGATTTATGATTTAACAACAGTGTTATTTGATGATCTTTCTTATGCTGTCAGTCACAGTATGGAACAAAAGCAGAAACAAAATACGTGTTAAAATGCAACCAATTTGGGCACTTATCACCTCTCTCTCCCTTTCATAGATAAAATTGTATTTGCACATGCACACACACACACACACAAACACACACACACATTTAGCATAATTTGTTCAGACACATTAAAATTCAGACTATTGTAGGTTTGTTTCAGATCATTAACCTTCGCAGACATTTTTAAAACAAAATTATGCCTTGGAATTTTCATGGAAACAATTGCTTTAACTTTTTTTATTAGTAGTTCTGTTCATTTATGTTTTTAAATTTCTCTTCTTTGCTTGAAATGATAGAAAGAACAAATTCCTTAAATTCTCTCTAAAATCATACCTCAAAAGGGTACTGATCAGGATAACGTTTAATTGACGTTGGGAATCTATGATAAATTATAATAACTTATGAAAACAATTGTTTTAACTCTTTTATCAGCTATCAGTTCGGTTTATTTATGTTTTTTCTTTGCTTGAACAAACAAAAAACATAGAAAAAAAAAGAAAAACAGGCCAGTTCTTTAATGCCAAATTTCCACGGGGTTCTGCCCACCTTACTTATAATTATAGAGAATAGAATACATTTTATTATTATTATTATGAAAATGCAAAATTAACACATTTCAAGCACACTGCTGAATCTATGTATTTTGACAGAAATGCTAAATGCTCAATTAATAATAAAAAGAACGGAGATTTCTGAGAAGAGGGTGGACGAGGAAGGAAGATAAAGAGAAAACATAACTGACATGGTAATAATAGAATTATTGGGGAAATGTAAACAAAAAAAGTTAGAACTTATATGTAATCTCTTTGATTTGGAGTTAAAGAATTAATTCCAAACTTTTGGCAATAATCAGTCATTTTCTAAAAGACACAGTGGTGAACAAGGTCTTATGACATGAATTGGCACTGAAATGATCAAATTTAGTTCTTTCTGAACACAAACAGTCCATGCGGCAAAGAGGAACTGTCATCAACATGCTTCAATTGTTTCAACCCAAACAATTCCACCCATGAACACACAAGCATATTCACCACAGACATAACCAATGAAAGAGATCTTTAGACATAATGTTTCCTTAAAATGCACTTAAATTGAGTTTGTCTTCTTTTTTTTTATGTCTTGTTTTCATCAATTCAAACTTGAGTATTGTTTGTTTAATAATGAAAATGTAAATATGTATAAGAGATGTATATATATATATATATATATATATATATATATATATAAATATATATAATATAATTAGAGAAAACTGTTGAATTTGCAAAGATGAACTGTTTGCTCTTAAACTGGCCTTTTTCCCTTGACCTCATATCATTGACGCTTTCATAAATGGCACCAAAAATGAATAAAGACTAATAGATGATAAAATATTTCAATTCAACTTGTCAACATTCTTTACAGTATTAACATTTCAAGAAACTCGATAAAAATGTATCCCCATGATTCAAGAAAAGGAAAAAGTTAAAATGATCTTTGAGAAGAAAAACAAACAAACCGAAATGCATTGAAACCTGTGTGAAGTATTGTGGGTTACATACAAGATATATCATAAACTATCGCGTGAAAGGCTGACAGCCTACCTGAGCCCAATGATTTAGGCTATGAACATAAAATCATGAATGGGAATACAAAATATAACAATAGTAAGCAACAAGCAACAGCTTTGGGTGAAAGCGAGTCAAGTGGAATGGTCTGCCAAGGCAGATAATACAGACAAAAACGGTGCACACTAATAATACTGAGAATGAGAAAAAAGGGGATAGATATATACTAAAACAGATAAAGCAAATGTCTACATTTTAATCTCTCAGAACTAGCACCTAAGTCTCTACATGCACATAAAGAATTAGTTTTCTATATCTTGCAGGCTACCATCATCTTTTTAAATACCGATAGGTCAACAAAAAAAAGTTATCAAGGGACAAATCTTGTTCTGAGTAGAGAGTAGATTAAATGTCTTGTCGATAAAGGAAGAGGGAAGGAAGATACAAAAACATCTGATGTTTAATACTAACAATACTATTATTAATCTCTTGACTTCCAATTTCCTTTTCACCTGTTTTTGCCACATCATTTTTCTACAGTAAACCCGGGCTCCTTAACCTTCTTTTCACTTTCCATTGAGATAGAAAGGTATAAGCCTGCCTTTTCCCCTTTCTCTCGCAGTTCTTTGAAAAACCTTAAATCTTGTAATAAGTTTAATTAATCTCTATAATGTGGTATCTTTTGACTTCTAAATCAAGAAAGATATACGTAATCACATCTTTTGAATAAATACTCACCTATAGCAGAGAAGAGGACAGCTTTTAAGAAATAATTTCAAAGCGTATATCAGAAAATCATCTATCTTAACAATGTTCTTTTCATAAAACTGTTCTTTTCAGTCTTTCGTTATTATTATTTTCAAAATTGCAGGAAAATTCTAGTTCTGGGAGAATAACGGGTTTTGAGTTTGACATGTTTTCCTTTTGTTTCTAGTTGTAGACTATGACGATGTTATGCATTATGTATCTTCTCTTACTTCCAACTATTCTTGGCCTGTCTGCCATTCCTGCTGCAGAATGTAATTGTAAGAAGTGTCCAAGCTCATCCCCTTAGTGGAATGTTATCAGTGAAAATAAAAATGTACCATCATACATTATTAGCACAGTCATATCCAGAACATAGGCTACTTAAAAACAAAAAAAAGAAGAAAAAAAACGGGGAAAATTATACTCATTGTCATGAATATGAAGAAAAAACCCCAATCAAGATCATTTTTGTTTCTTTTCTTTTATCTATCTTCGTTCTTTTCTTATTCATTTTAGCCAAGTATGGAGCTGTAAGAAAAACAACACAAAAATAATTTTAAAAACAAGACCAGGACTAAAAAGGAAGAAATCGTCTGATAAGGGCTACAGAAAGTTATGAATTAAAAAAAATATATACTTAAAACATGGTAACGTAGACTTCCTTCAAAAGCCATAGCGTATCCCAGTTTCTAAAACATAGCACAATTAACAATTTTCTCCTTGTTTAAAAACTATTTTGATCAATCACATGTGATATACCACTTCATAAAGGGGATGCAAAGAAAATAAATCCCTACATGTTCATTCCATTATTGACATCAAATCTATGCAAATCTCAGAGCAGTATACATTGGCTGCATGACACAAAGACTGATGTTCTTTCCTTATGTAAAAGATTTTATGCTTTGTGTGAATATCACACTAGATCAAATGACAAAATAACAGTAATGATAACAATGAAAATATACATAAAGATTGAAAACATAACTTGTATTCAAATGACTCTTGATTTCATTTTAAACGTTTCTTATTACAAGCATAGAGAAAAAACAAAAGGCAAGAATAAAAATTACTTTGTATGTCCATGAGGCACCACCTCTCATAAGCACAAAGGGCGCAGACAAGAAAAAAGAAAAAATGAATCCACCACATACCTCAAGTCTCATTTATCACACCTGAACAAAGTCGTATCTCGCATCAACTAAGCTAGTTGTCTGGATGTGACCTAGATTGACAAATTTTGTGGTCAACCTGTTTTGTTTTGTCTCCATGCGGGCTGAGAGATTAAATGTGTCAAGGAATACATATTTCGTGAGAAAAGCATCTTTGGACTTCTGCCATACTTTGCAGTGCACTAGAAACTGAAGTCGAATGAAAGCCTTTCATAGGCTTTGGCCTATTTTTTAAAAGAAAAAAAGAAGCCAGCAATTTTCAAAATAAATTACAAGTTGAATTATAACTCAACATGTCATTGGCCATAACTTTCCATAAGTTTTCTTCTCTAAGTATAATAAGACACTTTGTTGTTTCCCCCAAAGATTACCAATTCCTTTCAGCCTTTCTCAGCCTGACTACTGTCCACCCATATTAATATTATGCTTCAGCTTGTACATACCAGGTGATGTACATTCATTCTATTTTCAATCTCTTATCATTAATAGAGAAGAAGAAAGGGAACAAGGTCATAAAAGATTTTTTTCTGACGATTGCTTTGCCACAAAGGGCAACACTTGACTAGCTACTGGGGTGCTGGTGATCTCGAACACACTGGGAAAAATGATCGCCCAGGCCCATCAACTGAGTCAAGTTCTGCACCACAGACTGATGCAATTTCATGACGATTGACAAAGATCCCCCCAAAAATCCCCAACAAAACCAGAAGGATCTCTGGAATATAATAAAGGATATCGTGAAGCCAAAAAACAATCTTATCACCAATGGGGAGCGCAATCCTTCTTCGAGATAAGATGTACGTTTCATTTCCTGCCAAGAACTCGCATTTTGGCAGCATAGTCATTAGTCACTAGCCTTTTAAAATTCAAATCACAAAACTCAACACTTCACTTTGTATTTGTATAGAAAGAGAGAGAGGTAAGGAAAGGTTACATTTTTGTGTGTGGGAAAAAAATCCTATGCGAGAACACAAAATTCATAATATCATTGCATTCACATAATGGATGTATTACAATAAGCAAAAAAAACCCATGAAAAGAGAGAACACAAACAAAACACCATGGACTGGAATCACTGAAATTTTGATGGATAATCAAGTGCAGAGCTACAGTGATGTGCTGTAAGGAAAGTCTGAAAAGGAATTAAAAACAAGAAAGTAATAGTGGTTGCAGAGCGAGCAAGAAACGTAAAGATAAGACTGGATGGACATAGGGTGAAGGGAGGGGGCTGTTAATGTGTGTGTGTGTGAGAGAGAGAGAGAGAGAGAGAGAGAGAGAGAGAGAGAGAGAGAGAGAGAGAGAGGGGGGGAGGGAAATAGGGGGCGGGGGGGGAAGACATAGATGTATGCAGGCAGGAGTAATCTTGTAGGAAGTGAAAGGTATCATAATTTAAAATTCTATAATATTTGACATTTTTTTCTACTATTAATGACTATTTCTATGTACAAGTCATGTAAGAAAAATGGAGGACAGAAGAATTGAAGAAGTTTTCTTAGCAAATACAAATGTGATAACAGGAAAGTATACTAACAACAGTGAGAAGACAAATTGACTACAAATGCCATTCCACAGAGATTAAGGCACATCTTTTAAAAATTCAATTTTACCTTCCAATGACCACCGACCAGTTTTTCTCTAACCAAAAAAAATGTGCGATGTCTTAAGAATAGGAAAAACATCTGGAGCAGTCTGTAACATTCTGCACATCTTATTCTCTTGCAATAAGAGAGAAATTTCAAACTTTTAAAAAGTCCTTATCACTGTAAAAATTTTCCATGCCTTTTCAAGACAAGAATAAACAAAATAAACATGCTTAACAAAATTCTTTTCTTCATCGAATTGAATCGTTGAAATTTACTTAGTTCACCATAAGCAGTGATCTCAGGATGAATTAGCAAACGGGAAACAGCAAGGTAAAAGATTAGTGAAAGAATGACAGGAAAGATGAAGGACTTAACCAGCAGCACCCGCCAAATCATCCACTTTCCTCATCGTCTATCTAAGATACAAAGAAAGCGATATCGTTGAGCATCACAATCACTTATATATATGCACCAATAATCGATAAAGCACAGCACCAAGTTGTGAAAGCCTGCGATGCTCAATAACAAGAAAAAAAAAAAAAAGGGGGACAAAATGAGATGGAGATGAAAGTGAAAGGAAAAATACAAAAACAAAACCTCAATGTATGTGTACAAACTGGTGATTTCACCTGAGAGTGAGAGGAATTTCTTCATTATTCCATTGTTTTTCCATAAGCGCCTTTCTTATTCTTCTCTTTTTCCCCTTCTTTTCTCTCTTTCAAAGTGTGAGACGGAGAAAAAGAAAGAACGTTTCATGAATAATAATAATAATAATACGATGGAACGTACTGCAATCAGATGATACATTTTGGCAGTGTTTAAACCATCATGATGTTATGGCCTTATTAACAGAAAACACAAAAAAACAACAACTCACCAACACATTTATCATGACAATAACTTGGGTCAGCAGCTTGTTAAGAGAAACAATGCACACATCTACATCAGTATGAATATAACAACACAGTATGCACCCAAACAAAATCTTTTCATGTATTCGTTGACACTCACAAAGTGCTATTGTCTATACCATTGTCAGGCGTGGCATATTCAAGGGATATATCACCGGCGATAGAAAGAAAGAGCAAAGTAGTCTTATAATTTAATGACTCAAATCACAAGCCTTTCATGCAAAAACAATGTTGAATATATTAGAATATTTGACACCGATTCACCAGTTCAAAATTGATTTCTTGATGGAAGTAGAAACTACTAGAGGGAAATTGATTTTTATCTCTGCATTAGAAAGATGAGATGAGTGACAAAGAAATAAATCTATGCCTTGACTAAGGATATTCACGACTGAAATACATAATTTCAAAGACAGAAAACAAGTGAACCTCACATCAGTTAAGGATATACTTAAGGAGGCAGATGAAGAAAACTTTCGACACTCAAATACCTCTTGAAAGAAGGAAAAAACACCAGAAACTAAAAAGAACTCAAAAGGACTGCATATCTGGCTACGCTTGTGTCAATACTGGAATCAAATAAGTTTTGGAATAAATATCTTAACCAACCAGAATGTGAAGATTTTACATGTGACGCAATGTAGTAAAATACCTTCTTTTTAATACATTCATTAAAAATATGATAAAAAAATAATTTTTCAACTTATAATCCTGCTCATTTTGCAAGCTTTCCCGGACAGAGAAAGAGAGAGAGAGAGAGAGAGAGAGAGAGAGATAGAGATAGAGATAGAGAGGGAGAGAGAGAGAGAGAGAGAGGAGAGAGAGAGAGAGAGAGAGAGAGAGAGAGAGAGAGAGAGAGAGAGAGAGAGAGAGAGAAAACCCTTTCTATCAAAACTTCAAATTGAAAAATTGAGAGCGGTTGTTGTGAGGGATATAAGAAGGGGGTGGGATGAATAAAGGGATAGACAGAACCAGATAAAGATATAGAGATTCAAATCGCTGGACGCTGGACACAATGGCCAGAATTTACAAAACATTTCAAGGCCTAGAACAAAAATTATTCTATGCACTTTGTTCTATAAAGACAAACAGAGAAAGGTAAGGGGCTCGTTAAGGTGATGAATAATGACATGAAATATTATTGAAGCCCCGTGGGAACAAAAGAGGAGACAGTTACAAAGGAATAGACAGACAAAAATCTTGGAGCACCAACGAAATCGAACTGGCTACCTGTGTCGGCATCCATGGCCTCGTCATAAAAAAAAAGTGCACTATCAACCAAGATAAGTAAGCTTGGTTGGTACTGGTAGTCAGTGGTAGTGCTCTCTCTTTTCATAACAAACCAACAGGTGCCGGCAAGGTGGTTGTGGGTTCAATTCTAACAGTGACCGGGTGACCAGAAATTTTGTTGTCCATTCATTTGTATTTGTTTCCTCTTTGTTCCTATGGGGTTTTAATTTTATTTCATATAACTATTCATCACCTTGCTCAGTAGGAAACTTTTTGACTTAGCAGAATACCAAACCTAACTTTGTCTTTGTGAATTCTGTCCATTATGTCACAACAATTCAGGATGTTGTGTCCAACCCATAGCTGCCAACCTTTTCAAATTGAAAAGAAACCTGTGTTCATCCCGGCCAAGGGTAGCACTTTCTCTTTCAATGATCAGATTAGCTCGACAAATCTATTTTTGTTACTTATTTTAAGTGCTACTATTTCTAGAAAGCCGATTGGTCTGTTTAAGCTTCTTACTGACACTAATTGTCATGATCCTAATGCAAAATTGTCGTTTCTGCGAAGCCCCTTATTGATGGTATTTTTTTAGCTACCGCACCACCTTAGTGAAACACACATTTCAGCGTTCTGCTTTAATTGTCTCTGTGTTTATGAGTTCTGCTTTTGTTTTGATTTTGATCATCAATTTTTGTCGTAATGGACTGTTACAATAGTGACACGGAGAGAAGAATCCTTTTCTTAATGCCACCAATGAGAAGCACACAGGAAGCCTAGAAATTGTAAACACACAACGGTGATCTGGTTGCGGGGAAATCGAATCGAGGTCAACGTCTTCCTGTCGGGAATCTACACTATTGAATTAAAGGGATTGCTGACCTTTTTGGCGGAGTGGGACGGTAGTTTTACAAACTCAGAATGGTGTCTCCGGACTATCAAGCCAATCTTCTAAGTCTCTGCCTTTATCTAAACAAACCCCCTCCCCAGACAGTTAAACCTCAAATACGTACTTACGTAAATACAGACTTATGGACCTGAAAAACCCAACTCATATTAAATACTTTTTGTACGTAATGGTTGGTAGCTACACCAATCAAAAGAGGTTGTAAATAATTTCAACAATCAACATGCGCTGCAGGTAAGTGCCAATCACACCTTTTTCGACATGGGCACAGAGAAAAAGATGAACTTGACATGCGAAGGGTAAAGAACGGAAATCGTGCTGTCCAGTCAAAGACAAGAACCAAGTCACTTGAACCGTAGCCTATTCAACAGATTCAACAAACTTGCGAGCGTAATTAACAATGCAGAATTCATACCGTCAGCGAGAAGAATCATCACCTACCATGCATGCTCCCCAGGTCTGCAATGACCAATAATATCAAATCAAAGAAGAAAAAAGAAGTAAAGTTTTAAAGAGAGAGGCGTGCACTTTGAACTGAATATAATATAAAAGAGAAACATCCCTAGGATCGTGACCAAAAAGGATAAAAATAAATACACCGGTGGAGGAGAACGGGTTTAAGAAATAAAAGACAAAAACTACCAAATTCATATGTCTGTGATTTCCTGTTGATTTAAAAAAGAGTGATTCCAGTAAAATAAAATATAAATTTTAAAAAGAAGACACCCATCTACCAGATGAAGAAATCTCAGGGTGATGAGAGATAAAACAGTGAGATGAACGTATGGAGGTAACAGTGTGAATGGAAAGAAGCAAGATCTACCAATATCACACAGAATGTCATACATAAATAAAGCAGAGGCAAGCCATCAAATCCTATGTGGTATGTCAGCTCAAAGGCTCAGAAAATGGACAAAACGTTAGTCTTTCTGAAAGTGATGCAGCAGCACACAGCAAATGGAAAGGACAAGCAAATCAGTCGTGATGCTCTCTCTCTCTCTCAACTCTTATAAATCTATTTCTTTTCGACTCAAATACACACCACACTGCCCATAGCATGATTCCTGCATGCATGCTGTCTTCTCCGCACCTTTAAAAATAAAATAAAATCCAATGCTATATCCATATAATGTGACATTTAAAAACAAAAGTTTCAACGGGAACACCTCACATGGAAAGATACACAATGCTTTTGAGAAAACTTGTTCGACATCGAGATACTTAAAGCTAAAAACGGCTGCCTGCCAAACTTGCCCGTGGCACTCTACACAAAGCTATGGAAGGGTGGACAGGCCAGATACTGTGAAGATGTTGAGAGATTTGTATCTGAGAGGGGGTGGGGGAGTGTTTCTATAAATGTACAGATTTGATGAAAAGTCAAAACACAAAGGGAAAGGACTATAAAATGCAAACAATGGTTGGGGGAAACAAATGCAATTGAAGCATGAGGGAGAAAGCTAAAAATAGATGATTAAAAATGTCAAAGTAAGAGTGAGACAGCTGTAGACAGACACGTGTGTAAACGTGACATTGTACTCAGGCAGTCGGGGGTGGAGGGGCCATTCTGGCGTCATTTTTGCTTTCTTTTATTTAAACTTTTTTTGGAATTTCCTACTTTTATGTTTTATAAGAAAAAAAAAAAAAAAATTAAAAGTAAAATAAATAAATACAAGAGGACATGAACATATTTAGAACATGGGAACAAAAACATAGTAGTTACTGTACAAAGTACATACGAATATGCACATGAGCAAACTCGGGTCAGTTCATTGTGATATAAAAATATTCCTTAAGACGTGGGCTTTGAGGGGGGGGGGGGGGGTACCGTTTAACATCGTTTTCCCCTCTAGAAAACATCAACTGAAGAGTGAACGTGTTGCTGTCATGCAGGAACATTAGGGAGTAACGTCTATAAGAAAAGTAACAATCTGAAAAAGGAATACTGACTTGAATTTCAGGAAATGTGTAAGCAGTTGTGTTCTCGTGACTGACTACACATAGTGTGTACCTGTTGATGCCCATTAACATTGACGCAACACAAGTCACTAGCATAAGGAACTGGCTGTGCACACATCTTTCTAGAGGCTGCTGATAACTTTCCAACAGGCAGGATGGGTGTGTCCTGTCTGCATGAATTGGAAGAATCCACACCTGCCACACATGTCACCTTTGATTTTGAACCTCGGTAATTTCATCATCAGCATCATTATCATCAAAGCTTTTCACCTCTACCAGTGTATAGATAGGCCACAGATAAGAGAAATCCATCTTATAAATCTTTTTGTTGTTGTTGAAAAATTGTTTGCAACAACAAAATTCTCTCAAATCGGGGTGGAAAGGGTGTATAAAATTGATCGTGGACTATTGGGGTCACAGTAGTCATGGGTAACAGATTATAATATCCACTTATAAGGCTGATCTAAGCACCTATTCAACATCCAAGATCATTTTGAGAGCCAGTGACTGTGCAAGTCAAAGCCTCTTCATCTCCAACCTCTTGCTTTGCTTTCAATGCCAGTGAAACCGCTATTCCTTCTAACAAGACCGGTTTCACTAGCCGTGTGTGTGTGTGTAATCAAGTCCCGTACGCAAACCGGTTAGACACTTCCTTTATTGCATCTTGCTTGGGGACAATGCAATTCCCCACATCTTGGTAGGTGTAAGAGAAGGCCAAACATTAACTTGCAAGCATTTCATATAATGCCACAATGCGGTCTATACCCTACACTTGAAATGCAACAAAAAGCAACTGCATTATATCAGATACTGCTCTTTGTTTTCTACAGTCAAAAGGTAAAATCATTCTCTGTAAATGTTTGAAAGAAAAAAAAAAAAAGAGCAACTTCATAACATCTTTGAACATCATGGACTCACTGGACAATATCAGACATCATCTTCCAATTGAAAGAGTCTAAAAAGTCCAACGATAAGTTTAAAAAAGCATATACCATGAAGAACACAATACATTGGAATGACTCTGCCACAAACTGAAATAAAGTGTTATAGCAGAGCCGCAAGCTTGAAATACTATGAACACTAAAAACAATGAGAAATAGTTTTTAAAAAGTCCTGAACAAGACCAACACTCAAGAGAAAAACACTTTCTCTTGCTTCATTGTACAAAATCAGGTTGAATCGACTTTTTGAGACAGCATTACAATCGGTCCAGTTTGAAAGTGTCTTCCGTGGCAGGATCTGTAACTATGCTAGCATCGGTCAACATCTGGATCTCGTCAAAGCCTAGGGGATCCAATCCGCTTTGAATGCTTCATCTGTGGCCAGGAAATCTGCATCAAAGCTATCACCCATGCCCGTGATAGCATTGCCAAGGTCTTTAGCAAAATCTAATGGTAAACGACACATTTCATCAGCACCTGCGGAAAAAGTCAAGAATAAAAAAAGAAGAAGTCAGGAATGAATTAAGAAAACGATTTAGTTCTTTTTTCCACCCTCGAAAACTTTAACAAAAGTTGACGTTCCAAGTTTACATCATGATGTAGGCTTTATCCTACTTTTATAGCGTTAAATCTCTTTCCTATACCTTGAGATCATTTAATTCACTTACTCACTCACTCGCTCTCTCTGCCTTTTTGTCCCGATATTTGAGTTGGTCTCAACTTCATATGGACAATGATAATGTTGGTAATGATAAATAATTTAGGCAGCAATATGAATGGTCATACTTCCCTTTGTATCATTATGTGTATGTAATTTATTTATTTCCTCAATTCTGCTTTTTTTTTCAGTGTCAAAGTCGCTGATAGTTCAGCCGGTAGAGCGTCAGACTACTACCCAGGAGGCCAGAGTTTGATTCCCAGTCTGGGCAAATTTTTCTGGCCCTCCTGTCAATTCAACAGTGAAATGGATAGCGTGGAAAGCAATGGAAAGCTACCACAATAAGCTGTATGCCTAGAAAAAAATTACTTTACTTCTGATTACCCTACGCTCAACCCTGAAAATGGGACTTACTTTACTTTATCATTAGGTTTCAAAACCCATCATTTTGGCTGTGAGACTGAGATGAGTTTGTCTTGTTCTTTTTGCAGATGAGCCCGTCTCTGAAGTAAGTTGACCAACAGGAATGCTCATTGACAACAACCTACAATTTCAGTGAACTAATATTGGGTTTCGAAACTCATCATTTTAGCCATGAGATTGGGAGGTTGTTTGGATTTGATTCCCAGAATTACATCCAGTGCATAAAATACTCTGCAGGCACGGGGTTGAATAGAATGAGGTCTTGACTGTTCAATGAAAACATGATCCTTTACAGACGCCCCCAAAAATCTACAAAAGCGGTGTGACTTTATCAATTTAAACGATGCGTCGTTTAAAGATTTAGAAAATCTTCTTAGTTTACCTGTGAGAACAATATCAGAATTTTGCTGTTGGAGGGAGAAGTAGGCAATGAATTTTTATGAGTGTTGTGCCTGCCGTTGTTTGGAGACGATAACGATGATTGATGGTTGGACTGTCCGCTAGCCATCACGTCAATGGGTCCCAAGAAATGAGGTTGGAAGAGATCATCCGCTGTTGTTAAACCCTGCATGGCTGCCTGGAGATTGGAGCAAAAGGACACAATTTTATCTATAGGAATGGAAGGGGAGGGAGTTCTTTTCTTCTTTCGACATAGACCTCAGACACAAGATGGCAGACTATTAAATTAACTTAATGTACATTTCCTATCCGTCCATGTTACTTTTCTGATTGATAACTTACACAAAGAAGGATAACTAAATTTTACGAATGTAAAATAAAATAAAAAATAAATAAAAAATTGACACACAAGGCGATTTGTAATAGCTTTTAAGCTACCTGTGAAAATGGTACTGCCACAGAAGGCTGTTGACTGTAGGCAATCATATTGTTACTACTGCTACTGACAGCAGATAGGCCATTGGTAGACATGACCATGTGGCCCATTGACGTTGAGTTGTTAGGTAACTGAGGGTTCTGGTGGGAGAATTGGAAAAGTTAGGCTTGGGTCATTAAGTCTAGAAGTGGGAACATAAAATAAACAAGGAGGGAGACGGGTCCCGGGGGAAGGCATTTTTTTACCTCAAATTGGACAAATCTATATTCGTCTATCGGATGGAACAGTTCACTCACTTCACGTTTATGCCATAAAAAAAGCTTAGTATATTGTATCAATTCTTTTGTTTTATCATCTTTTTTAGAAACGATACAGGCCTAAACTTCAACACATCTGTTGTACTTTAAAAGCCAGAAATTTTGTCTAAAGTATTGCAAGTTGATACTCAGTTTAATCATCACAAAGTACTTTATCTTAAAAAATCTACTTCTGACAAACTATTATCAATATTAGCTTAGATTGGCGGGAAATTATGGGACTCTTCTCTCGGTTTAGATGTGAAGAAGCACTCGAACAGAAAAAATAGTTTTAAATGCGATTTTCTCAAAATGTTACTATTTGACAGTGATTTTTTTAATTTATTGTCCGGTTGCTCCCAATTTTGGTATATAACATCTATAAAGCAATACAAAATTTCAACCGGGACAATTTTTGATCTTTTCAAATTTTTGCAAAAAGATTTTTTCGGGTGATTAAATTTGCCAAAAACATGGAAAAGTTGCTATATCCATTTTCCAAACAATTCATAAAATTAAAACCATACAACTTATCAAAAATCACTACTGATATTGAACTCAAAAGCATGTGTGCAAAGTTACAGCTAAATCTGTTAAAAACTGAAAATGCCTATTTGAATTGAAGTTGGTATTTTGGCGATGAAAAACCAAGATGGCGGCTTTTCCTCTAAGGCAACCATATGATAAAAACATTTCCCCCTCCCCCAGCTAATTTAGACATGCTGAGTTCAATGAAAGTGGTTAAAATAGTCTATATTAAATCATTTAAAAAATCATGCTCAGAACCTGTCCCTCTCCGTAAGTGCTGAAAACAATGAAACACGCTTATCTACACAAACAATGACATAACAAAAAATATAATATAGGCTTAACTAGTCTCAATTTAAATAAACAAAAACACGTAGATCTTTTGGAGTTAAGGATCAAAACAATTATGCTATGACATAATAGAGATTTTGTTGAAGGTGAGAATTAAGACTATTTTGCTATGAAATGTTCAGATATTTTGGAGCTTAGAATCAAAACTGTTATGTTATGAAATGTTCAGCTAGCTTTTTTCAAGTTAACAATCATAAAATTATGTCACAAAATGTTAAAAAGATTTTGGAACTTACAATCAAGACTATTTATGCTGAAATGTCTTATCTTTTTCAAGTTAAGAATCAAAACTATTATGCTATGAAATGCTTAGTTGTTTCTTTTCAAGTTAAGAATCAAAACTATTATGCTATGAAATGCTTAGTTGTTTCTTTTCAAGTTTAGAATCAAAACTATTATGCTATGAAATGCTTAGTTGTTTCTTTTTCAAGTTTAGAATCAAAACTATTATGCTATGAAATGCTTAGCTTTTTTTCAAGTTAAGAATCAAATTATCCTGCTAGAAACGATCAGCTTTTTTGAAGTTATGAATCACACAAATATGTCATGAAATATTTAGAGATTTTGGAGCTTACTATCAAAACTATTATACTACGAAATCTCCAGATATTTTGAAGCTTAAAATCCAAACTCTTATGCTGTGAAATGCTACTTTCAAGCATGGTATCAATATCATTATAAGTAGTGTCACGTCTATAAATTATTCGTTGTAATTACGTCGATACTGGTTTCTACCACGTATTATTCAGATTCAGAGATTCAGACTAGGAGACAGAAAAGTGAATATTATGCTACCCCAGAAACCACGACAAGTTTTGGGATTTTACCATGTTAAACTGTTCAAACTGATGCTGTAGAGCACTTGTCTGCTGCTGCTGCTGTTGCTGCTGCTGTTGTTGTTGCTGTTGTTGTTGCTGTTGTTGCTGTTGTTGCATGAAATATACATCACTGAAGGTTGAGTTGACGCCTTGAGTAGTTGGAGTCAGGCCAGGAGACTGCACTGGACTGTATGGGCTGAGTGTGGAGATGTGGGAGACTGGCAGTTTGCGTCACTGACTCCGTTATTACGATACTGTGTCATTGACACCTGCAGAGCAAAGGTCAAATGTTTGGGACAATTAAAAACATGCTCTTATCAGTATAATCAAAACATACAATTGTTTTCTTTTGTTTATTTGTTTTCGAATTGAAAGTTAACTCGTCAGCATATGTGGTGATCTCATGGTTAATTACGCCAATTATGCAGGAAACAGCAAGACAAAAGACATGCTCAATAATGAAAGGAGAAGGAGTTAGTAGGATCTGCCAGCAGCTCCTACCACCAGCCACATACACACAATGGCAGGGGTATGGTATGGCTGACCAGGAGGAAAAATAAGGGGGAGTTCTTAAATGCGATATAAACATGTATTATTACAACAAGGCTTTTGACACATTACAATGCATGTAAATAACACCTAAACACAAAAACGGTCGCGTTTACTGGGCTTTGACTTGAATTTGTAGAATGGAGACACAGACACCCGACATACATTTACCCAGCACATCAAAAGTTCCAATGCAGTCTGTTACAGTCACCAGACAAACCTATGAATTCCCCCATCGATGGATAGGATGGACAAAAAGTAAAGGGTCAATAAATGAATCTACTATTGGGTTCTCATCCTGATACCAATGGACATCCAAATTGTGTCATTCCAATACAGTACCGTAAGTTGACAATTTAAAAAAAATTTTTGCACCTGAAGCGGATGCAATTTGAGATAGGATTTGCATTAATTTTAGTACAAAGTTCGAGTTTAAAATAATTGTTGGAAAGAAACCTTAAAACCACTTGTATCAATAAAAAGAAAATTACAGTTGCAAAAAAAAAAAAGAAGAAAGGTAAATTTAATTTCAATTTACCCCATCACCATATGTGGTGATCTCATGATAAATTAAGAAACAACAAGATGAAAGACAATTGAAAAAGTGAAAGGAAAAGAAGCAGGACCTGACAGATGTCACTGTCAATCACCCACACGACAACAAAATAGGTGCTCCCACAAGGGCCACATATTTAAATTTTAAAAAATATATGTATTGATCCCACATAATAAATCTAAAATAGAAATCTTGGGAATTAACCAGAGTAAAGGAAACATTACAAATCCATATGAGAGATCTGTAAACTACGTAGAAAAAAAAGCAACTGGAATAAAAACATATTCCAGTGGAGACCAAATCTATTTAAAGAAATTTTCAACTTATTTGTAAGCCTAAAACAATTGATGGTAATTTCCTTCTTCAATGATTTTGTATGCTTCAAGTCATAGATCTACAGGATAACCTAAATAAATAAAAAAAACCCAAAACAATAAACATCAAATTTTTCAGGGGGAGGGGTCCTAAGGGAAAGGCATTTTACCGCAAATTGGATAAATCATGTTTATTGCTCTACTGGATGAAGCAGTTCATTCCTTCACATTCATGAGAAAGCTCAGTATCAGTTCTTTCATTTTATACGATTTGTTTTTATAGAAATGATACCGGCCTAACCTTCAACACATCAGTTGTATCATAAAAGCCGGAAATTTTGTCTAAAGTATAACAAGTTGGTACTCATTTTAATCATCACAAAGTAAATACTCTGAAACGTGTTTTTGAGGAATTATTGTCAATATTAGCTAAGATTGGCTGAATATTACGGGAAACATTCTGTGTACGTGTTATGAGAAAAATGCCATCCCAACATAAGTATAAGGGACCTGGAGCATTTGAAATAGGGTTGACATGAAGTATTTGATAGCCTCTCAAGATTGTATGGTGTTTTAAAGTATTATATTATTCTTTTATAGGTTTATATGCGAAAAAACATTCAAATAACGGAAAAAATTGTTTAAAATGTGATTTTCTCAAAATGTTACTTTTTGACAGTGATGTGCGATCTACTTTTTTATTTATTGTCTGATTGTCCCCAAATTTGGTATATAACATCTATAACGCAAAACAAAATTTCATCCAGCAGCGCTTTTTGACATGTGTACAAATTTTTGCAAAAGGAAATTCTTTGTGATCAAATTTGCCAAAAAATTGGAAGGGTTGCTATACGCAGTTTCAAAAAAATCCATAAAATCAAAACAGTTTAATTTATCCAAAAAAGCTACTTGGTGCGGCTAGATATTGAACCAAATAATGTGTGTGCAAAGTTATAGCCAAGTTTGTTCATAACTGAACAAGCCTATTTGAAATGAAATTGTAGGTAAAAGAAGAAATTAAAATCCAAGATGGCGGCATTCCCATGGCAACCAGCTAATTTAGACATGCTGAGTACATTGATAGTGGTTAATATTGTCTATATCAAATAATTAAAAAAGCCATGTTCAGGTTTTGTTATACTCAGGTAAGAGACTGCTTAACGGCTAAACACATTTATGTCATCTGTGAAAATTATGGACATTGAAATGACTTTTGAGTCTTTCTTTCCGCTGAAATAAAAATGTGTGTTCAAAGTTCAAAGGTCATAGCGTAGGACCTGAAGCAGCTAAGAGATAACTACAGCACAACACATATTCATCAATTGCAACATTCAGTCTTTCCCCCCAAAGTGACAATTAAAAAAAGCTTCTTTCATGGTGCCACAAAAGCTAAGCACCAAACACAAGAAAGTAAGACTACAGATTTACAAAATAAAGTGCGACATGTAAAGCACTGCATTCAGATGGAAGGGTAGGCAGGATTAGGCTCTGGACTTTTTCTTACCTGTGAGCTGAGGTCATCACAAGAGGTGATTTTCACCTGAGGCACCGGGGGTGAGAGAAGATGACTGTTGGTGGTGTTGATTGGAATTTTGTTGCTGACTTTGTTGTTGTTGCTGCTGCTGAAATTGTTGTTGCATAGAAAAGCGAAGAGGGGATTGCAAGTTGGGGAGGCCGTGAGGCAGTGCGTTGTGGGTTGGGGAATCTGAGGGGTTGGAGGGGTGTGGATGAGACTGATTGCTGTGACTATTGTGTAAAGACGGTTTGGTAGTTTGGCGATGACTGGACACGGAACGGTGGGAATAGAGGGTAGGTGGTATGGCTGATTTGAAGGGGGATGGGAGCCCCTGTGCCTCATGTGTTGCTGCTGTGGCTTCTGTGAAACCTGTTGTTGTTGTTGTTGTTGTTGTTGCTGCTGCTGCTGTTGCTGCTGCTGCTGGAAAGACAACAAGTACTGTTTACGCATGCAGGGGTCCATATCCGCCATTCAGCCTAAGAACCAAACAAACATAGAGACGCTAACAAAGGAGGAGCGGGCAAAAGAAGAAAGGTAAAAAAAAAAAAAGAAGAGAGGGACTGTGCACGACATCATAACCAGCACTACGACACACAGGCTATTATTCTGATCTGGTGAACTGGCCTCTCACAAATTTTGAAGCAATAATACTGCCCCTTAAAAAAAAGCAAAAACAAACAAACCAACAGCCTCCAAAAAAAAACCCTCCCATAAATAGAACAGCCAGAGGGTAAAATCCCTCCGACAAACAAAACCTAATCATACGTAAACCCAGGATTAAAATGAGTAACCCCCCCCCCCCCCCCCCCCCATACTTTCTCCAAACTTTAATTTTTTTTAGCAAACCACATTCAAGCCTTCTAAATATAAACTGTGTGGTCCAATTAAAAGGTTTCGTCTTAAAAAATCCATTATATCTGTAACATGCTTTTCATGTGGTCACATGTAAGGACTCAAAATTCAACCATAAGGGTTTATATGACCCAGAAGATAAATTACAAATTAACCCCTCCCCCAAAATCAATACAAAAAAATCAACAACCTAATTGATATTGGTATACGGCAAACACAGAAGTCTTCAGTTCCATGAAAAAGTAAAGGATCAGAATAACAGCCCAAGTCCCCATCACTACAAAAGCATAACTGGACAAGATGAATGGCTTTACAACAACAATAACTTTATTATTAGATGAAACGTTAAATGGGATGATTTTCATTAACAAGAGTTTCTCTTTCTCTTTTTTTCATTTTCAATGAGCTGATCGATGACAATGTTAAAATGATCTACTTTTATCCTACTGCTAAACACACATGAGAAGAAATATTGTATTTTCATCTTTAAATTTAGAGAGAAAAAACAGACATAAAATGACTTTTTTAAAAAGACACATAAAACCATGACTAGCAATGAAGAACTGGACAGCTTCTATTAGTGTTTGAAAAGAAACAAAAATTGAGCTAGCTAAGCTCAGAAAATTGACAATCAGCCTATTGTGACGATTACCCGACTTTGCAAAAAAATGTATATTAAAGTTTGCAATGGAAAAGAAAGGTCAAACCAGATGACTACTGACAATGATGGCCTACAAAGCAAGAAAGGCAATCAGCATTGAAGGAAGTGACAAACAAATGTTGACATTTTTGCTTATTATGCTCATAAAAACAGTCGGCACAGATCACTGTTTTCCCGTAACTTTTCCATGCCTTTCACAAGTTTTCCGTGTCCTCCAGCTAGTCAACATCAACCAACAAAACTTGTTATTTTTGCACCAAAATTCAACAATGAAGACTAGAGGATCCATGCAACATACATACATTTCCATGAGATCCTTCTCTGTTTTAGAAAGGCCCCGTGGAATTCCCGTGTTAAATGAATAACATGAAGGAAACAAAACTGTTTTCGAAGTTTCTTGACTCAAAAGAGGCACGTTAACTACAAATAAATTTGAACAGTTTGACTTTCCATAATTTCTCTAGATTCTCTCAACATTTGTTACAAAACTGATAAAAGTATGGAAGTGATGGATGTGATGTGAAAAGACTCGCAGGACAGTGGTCCTATTAAATGTTCAACAAAAACTATGGTCAGTTTTGAAACATTTAACTGAAATGGCGTATATATACATACATCATGTGAAACACGCTATGCACACAAGAAAAAAATAGAAGGAAAGCAATTAAAATGGATGAATTAAAAGAAACAATCAATGGCATATCCATAGCATCTACCAAACAACTGCACTTTCAACAGCAAAGTAGCCAGAAATAGACAACAGGGGTTTACAAGAAGTTCTAACCAAAGCGAGAAAAATCATATCTAAGTACAGCAATATACCACATCATGTCAAGTCGAGAAAATTACAAAAATCATGCATGCAAATCTAAAGAGTGGTCAATCTGACCGCTTAAAAGATTGAGCTGAAAGCAAGGTATTTTAACACACTTAACATTAAAAACTAACAGCCAAGAAAAAGAGTGAGCAAAGGAAAGAAACGCTAGTTAAAGAGCGGGAAAGACAGACAAGCTCAAACACTGCCACTATCTCCACAAGACAATTGTATTAGACGGCAACCACAAATTGATATCTCGGATCATGACAAGATCTAGAGACTCCATTAAATAGGCATTTTGAAAACTGAAAAGAAGCTCAAAAGAAAGCCAAACCATGTAAATACACTCCATAAAAAAAAACAACACAAAACAAAACAGGAATTAGTGAGTCACACAAAATGAGCAGATGTGCATAACAAAAAAAATACATTAATTTACAACAGTTTTCTGGTTACATATGTCGATGTTTCACAACAATAAAACACATTCATCATATCATTGTCTGTTTTAATAGGTTTTATTTTTTAAATAAAAACAAAAACAGAAAGGTCACAGATTGAATGTCAATTACCAAATTGTCTTGTCATTTTTAAAAAAAAAAAGAAAAGTAATAAAAATCCCCACAACATTGCAAAAGAACAACTGAGAGATAGATCGTCTTAACATCGGCACATAGAGGTAACCGTCATAATACACGATTGCCAAGCCAAAACAAAGTATTCACATGATCACAGTGCCTTGAAAACTGGTAGTAGTAAAAAAAAAAAAAACATTAAAAAAACATGAACAGAAAACAAAAGGAGTTATGAAAGTGATCTCAAGGAGAAAAAAAAGAAAAAAAAAGAGAAAGAGAGAGAGAGAAAAAGAAAACTTGCAAAACTGAGAAAAGAACTTGACTGGAGATGATGGACCTCCCATTGGACTAAGAACTAAAGGGCTGGGGATGGACATGCCAGGACCCTGCCGATTGCCGGGGACTCTGTGGGCTCTGGTGAGACATGGCCATGTGATGAGGGCTTGTGGGACTGAGGCTAACAGGACTAGAACCAGAATTGGCGGCACTGGAAAAACAGGACACAAACAAACATAATTTTAGAAAAAGATCAGGTTATAGGTCAGCTTCAGGATTATAAATCATCAAATTCGATCATGTGACATAAGACGAACTACGGACAGTGTCAACGGATGATGACAATAAAATGAATATATGTTGAAATTATGAAGTGAAACAAAAAAGATATTATGAACCAAATAATCTATTAAGATGGCAAAAATTAAATTATTAAAGCTTTTTTGAGGTTGATGTCAACATTGTACAGAGAAAGGGTGATGTTTCAGGGGGAAACAAAAAAGGTTTCCACATTTTAAACATGAAATTTTCTCTCTTTCTCTGTCTTTCACTATTTTGTGGATTTGGATTTTCAGAGACAAGCAAAAAATGTAGTTAGTTTGAAGACAATTGTAAAAGACATTTTGCTACTGTTCTGATGAAAAAGCGTAAAAGGCAATAACTTTAAAAAAAATCTTTTCCCCCATTCGTTTCAATCAACAAAATATCAGGGTTGGCACATTTACAATTATTTTTGAGACCCCCCCCCCCCCCCCAATCCAATTTTTGTGTGTTCATTGCTATGTATTTAAGAAATTTGTTATTGCCTTTTGTCGCTCCCATAATATGTCGCCAGTAGCTTGCTTATGCATGTTTTCTTCATCAGAATGGTAGCCATATCATAGTTTCTAAAACCATATATTACCTGTAGGGGTCTTCGGAGTCCAAAGGTGTGACGAGAGGAGAAGGAAACTGCAGGACTGAAAGGTCTGGTAATGAGCCAGTGTTGTTGGCAGACATAGGAATGGTGGTGGCGTTTGTGTTGCCACCTTCGTGCTCTTGGCTAGGATAGATGCTGGAAACACACAGAAAAAAAATTAATGTACCTCATGATGAGAGCATACTCACCGCAGAATTTTGTTTATTTGTTTCATTGAAATTTACTCCGTCCACCATACGCAGATCTCAGGGTGATTACGGGTTTTTTTTTGCATGTTTTGTTTCATTGAAATTTACCCTGTCCTCCATTGCGGTGATCTCAGGGTGAATTAAGAGAAAACAGCAAGATGAAAGATGGATATGTAAAAGGACAGGAAAGAAATAAGACCTACCAGCAACACCCGCCAACTGCTCGTGAAATGAGAGGAACCAGCAACGTGAAAGATAAAGGATAAGAGGAAAGGAAAGAAGTAGGACCTATCAGCATCACCCGCCAACTACCTTCTTACTACAGAAAGCTGTGACTAGGAAAATGTTGGTTGATGCGTTACATGTTTTCGTATTTGCTTCTTAGGTCAATCATCCACATACATTCTCTGTTGGTGGCAATCATCGGGTGAGGGTGAAAATTCAAACAAGTTTTACCTGCACGTCTCTTATTCACTGCTGATAGAATCATACAAAAGAGCCACAGTGGAGTTATGTCAAAGGTGAAATATGACAATAAATGAATACACACAACTTCATCACCAAGGAGACAACAGTCGAGACTTTGAAGCTTCGAAAGCATATCTGCTATTGCTATCTGGCATTTCAGATAAGTCGTTTACTCTATCCCCTTAATTGTATTGATACATTTGTAAATTGTATACATTTCGCACCTTTATTTTTAAAATTTTGCCTTGATTGATATTTCCTTTTATTCATTCTCCATCATTCCTTCTTTCTAGACCTAGTGAGATATAGATCTAATCTTATAGTTATCCTCTTCTTTCGTTATTGTTTCCCATACTCACACCTCTCTTTTTCTCTCTTTTTCCTGCTTTTCTCTCTCTCTCCCTCCCTCCCTCCCTCTCTCTCTCTCTCTCTCTCTCTCTCTCTCTCTCTCTCTCTCTCTCTCTCACCTCCTTTCATTACTTATTTTCATATTTTTATTTCATTCTAGATATGAACCTTCCATTTTCGCTCCTATAAATTCTTCACTTTCCCTTCTACTCACTCTTCTTATCATCACCGTCTTTTTCTTTCTTTCTTCCTCCTTTCTGTTTTTATTCTGTCATCACATTGCGTGATGCCTTAGGTAGTGTTTAGATTTAGATCCTAGATATTTCTCGTTTGTTGTCTGACGAAGAGTTATACCTGACACGTCACGTGTTTGTTCTGTCTTTATTTTTGGAGTTGTCACTTATTGTCATATTTCATCACTGCTGATAGGATCGTGAACTTTAATAACATGCATACGCTCCCAGCAAGTTTTCCTTCTTTACCAAAAAGAGACATTGTATACTACAGCCTCCTGCCTTGGAGAAAAAGCATCCCCCCTGAAAAAACCCAATCCCAGCACACTTACCGCCATCCCAAATGTGTATAAAAGGGGACGGAATTGTGAGATGATGGGTTTGTTACATTGTAATTTACACATCATATGTGAGGACCTCAGGGTAAATTAAAACGAAACAGCAAAATCAAAAAGACATGGAAAAGAAAGTGGTGCGACCTACAAAACGCCCGCCAACGGCCCACAGGAGAGGAAGGAGGGGGGTAGAGACAGACAGACGCAGAAGAGAAGGCCTGAAGGAGACAGGGAGACCAGAGAGAAATCTAAAACAAAACAAAATAAAATCCTTTATAATCATCCGTCTCAACCTTGAATCAAACCACTCAATATCAATTTATCGCAACCCCCCCCCCCCAACATCGTCACAGAGATCGGTCATGCATGACTTACTTGATATTTGGAACTTCACAAGACTTTGGTCTTGACGGTCCACCCATCTTCTTAGAATCCCAGTAGTTCACCTGCATGTGCTCCCCAACATTCTCTCCTACCATTTCAACAACTGAAAAAAAGGCATAACATTACAATTAAATGCAAAAGACATGAACAATTCTATGTTTTTTAAAAATGTATAGGATTCCATAGACCATATGCAGTAATCTCAGGGTGAAATAGCGGAATCAAGCTTATGATTCCCATTTGTCTTCTTCAATCTTTTATCACCATTTATCCTTTTCTCAGTTCAAAATGCCATTGCCAAGACAAGTACACTAACCTACGAATATCCTCCTAGTACAGTCAACTCCGTTTCACCCCAACCCGGTTAATCGTAATAGCCGTTTAATCGCAACTTTCCCAAGACACGAAATTAATTTGATATATCAGTCACCGGTTCATCGCAACTCACTTTGGATAATCGCAACCCTGTCGACTCCTTGACTCAAGAATTTTGGTTGGCTTTTTTCTGATTTGTGGTGTCGGTGGCAGAGTGGATAGGCTGCCGGACTGGGGATCATGAGGTCCCAGGGTTGAGTCTTGGTAAAGCCAGGCCCGACGTTGCGTTTCTTAGGAAAGACAATTCACATGCATTTTCCCACTCGACCCAGGTGCAAAATGGGTACAAGCACTAGCTTGGGAGTAAAAACCATGTCAGACTAGCGGCCTGTCCAGGAGGTGATTATTATCACTTGTTCCGTTTAGTGCAATAGACACCGGGATAAGCTCTGGCTCTATATCCCGTAATGGCCTTGAAGGAACTTTACTTTACTTTTTCTGATTTCACACTTTACTAAACGATACCCAAATCGAATGTCTACGGTGTTATTACACAACAACAGTAATCATACAATAATCTTACACTGATTGTGGGTCTAGCAAATAGTAAAAGGTGCTATAGGCCGTCTAGAAACAACATGTAACACACGACTGTCCCCAAACCCATAAGCCGAGTGGGCAGTTGATGACTGACCATTCAGATCAAAGGAAGTGGCGTCACTTATACTTATCATGCGCTGTACCATTGTAGTTTACTACACAGCTAGATCAATCTGAACACTCAACTGAAGTACTGCAGTATGCTTTATTGGTTGAGCAGTATCTCTTTTTAGGTATACAACTTTAACAAAGATGAAAATGTTCATGACGGTCGCGAGTCCGTGAAACTCAGAGGGCAATGTTATCTATGCAAAAAAACATTGCAACAGACATAACTAGTCATCGTGCCGTGAAATGACCCTCTATATTGGGCAGACAGCAAAATCCAGTTTGTCGTAACTTTGGATGTTCGCAACATTTTTACTGCGATTAACCAGAGGTAAACATAAGATAACTAAAGTGTATAAATGAACTAGCAAAAAGGATTTTTTTCAAAGGCCTCTAGTTGGACAACCATCCGTCCCTTTCTATTATGATTTGTAAAATGTGATTTACAAAGAAAACAACAATTCAAATACGTAATTTAGAAAGAACAAACAACAACAAAACGAAAACATCCAAAAACAAAAACTTATAGAGGAAGTGTTCATAAAATGACACACAGACAAACACTACAGGGGTAAGGATAACTTAAGAACAAAACAAAAAAATCTTTTAAAACAACTTAACAAGGAATTATTATGTTTTAATGTAATTTTTAAAGTTCAAACTCATACACAAGGACCTTAATTTGTAGCCTATAAAACAACAAAGCCTCCCCCCTCACACACACACACCTAGAATTCAGACTTAAGTTTCATAAACAACGATTACTGAAGCTATTGATAGAAATCAAATAAGAACTTGGATAATAGATTAACAAATACGACTACTGCCTTCCAGTACTCACTTCTACGGTGTGATGGAGGGGTAACTGGTGGGTAGTTCTTGTTAGCAGCATTCCCATTGCATTCATGTGTAAAGATGGGTCTGAGTGGACTCTGCGATGGGGGAGAAAAAAGTTTTGACAATGGTTGGCAAGGATGTTTTCCTGCGCTAAATAAAATGAACCATATAATGTGAAAAGAGAGATGAAATCGTTCCCAAAGACATTTTAAGTTAGAAGAAACCAGAAAATCAGGAAGGAATGTCTATCCAAGAAGGTAAATAAATAAGAGAATAATAAGACAAATAAACAAGAGGATAATGACGCAAATAAACAAGAGCTTTTGTTTATCAAAATTTATCCCGTCCCACCATATGTGGTGATCTCAGGGTAAATAAAGAGGAGCCATTAAGATAAAAAAGAAGTGAAAGAGTGAAATGAAAGAAGTAGGACCTACCAGAAGCACCCAGCAACTGTCCACCAGATAAACGAGAATAATGAAAAGAGAATAATATTTCTTTCACTCCTTCAAATAAAGCATGAGTGTCTCACAGAAGAAAATGACTAAATATAAACACAAAATAAAACAATAAGATTTGTTTGTTTGTTTGTTTACCCCATCCACCATTGTGGTCATCTCAGAGTGAATTAAGAGGAAACAGCAAGGTAAAAGAGAAGTGAAAGAGTAAAAGGAAGGAAGTAGGACCTACCAGCTGCGCCCGCCAACAACCCGCAAACAAAGAAAAAAACAAACAACCCACGACAAAATAAAACCAGACAAAACTCAACTGACAAATAGTGTGGGGAATAACTGATTGTGTAAGTGTGAGTGAGTGTATGATGATTTGAAACAAGAAAGGCTCACCACGAAAAGCAAAAACTATTCCATTCCAATAAAAAAGGAAACTTAATGCAATGCAATATAAACAAAACATATCTATAATACTAAAACTAATCAAAAGACTGATCAGCTTGCATTTCAAATTGACGAATCATGAATAGCAATGGAAATACATTGCCCAAACTAAATCAACAATCAAAGAAAAAAATCTGGTTTTGTATTCTGCAAAGGGTAATAATGCTAATAACACAAATGTCTTAAGAAGCTGATGAAACGTTTTGTAATTTTCATAAGAAACCGTTGAGATAAATCTCTCCATGATGTTAACTTCGTGATAAAATGACACAATTAGTTTCAAAAATGCAACTACAGACAAATGATATCTCCTTACTTATATATGTCAAAATGAGTTATTTAAAAGTGTATGCATGTAAAAAATGTAACATGTTAAGGAAATAAAAATTCACAACCATCACAAGCCACAGAGTTGACTGCATTTCACAAATGAACAAAAACATTGAATGGAATAAAAATATAACATGACAAATAATAAAAGTATATATATATATAATGAATACACAAGCATGAATTTACAAGAGTGCAACAAATGTAAAAATTGGAAAGTCACCATGCTCAGTTTCAAGGATTTTTCATACACTCTCTATAATCAAAATAATTGCGTTTTTAGCACTGCTGAAATGATGAATGAAATGCGTACAATCTTTTTCTTTCTAAATTCTACATAAAGATTACAATTCAAACATTAAAAAGCCTCATTTAGGCTATAGTACAATCAATGAGGAAATACAAGAATAGGGAAGGCATGTAGGGCTACAATACAAGCAATAATTACAGTGGGAGAAAAAAAAAAGAAAAGAGAAGACGAAACTGAAAAATAATGCCTTTTCTGTGTGGTGAAGGCAAAGGCAGATGTATTATCCCAAACAGTAATTCTGAAGACGGTATATGGCAGGCTCCAAGACAGAAGCAGTTGTGTCAGCAATGCAATGCATTGATGCTCGGGGGAATGCCGCACAAAGGGTTAGCCAGTTCCATCCAATACAGGTGCTTACGAGTGACATACATACAAAACGTTAAACAACGAGAAACATAGGCGGATATGGAGGTTATTTGCTATTTGCATTGTATGACATCACATAAAACGATGGCCACATTGAGGGAGAGGTTAACACTCACCGGGACAACTGAATGCCACTATAGAGATAACGGTGCGTCTTGGGAAGCCCACAACTGGCAAAATGAAATTAATTCAAATGGCAAACTGAACAGTGATTCCAACTAAGCTAGAGAAAAACAACAATTATGAGATAGATAAATAAAGACAACAGAAGGGTGAAGAAGGGTAGATATGTAGACATTGAACGGAAATGTACATAAATATATCAGTTTTTGCTTCATAAAAGGGGAATAAACAAAAGAAAAATCAACATAATATGATGAAAAGTGTATGAATTTGAAAAGACTATTAAATGTAAATAAGATTAGTGAACCATAGAATGAGATAATTCCACTTGTTTCTACATAAAATCGTCTTTGTCTATCAAAACTCAACTGTAATAATTTTTTTAAATTGTTTTTCAAGTTCTCAGAATTATTTTACAGTAGGAAAGTTATAGATATCTTCTCAGGAGATTTCTTGAGATATTGTCAGATTGATAAAGAAAAAACTTCCATAATAAAATTTAATCCAATTATTTGAAAATTCAAAATCAACCTCAACTATCCATTGCAGATAGTCTGCAGAGTAAGTTAACTACACCAGACCCTAAAGAGAATGTTTATGTTTTGATTTTTTCAACAACGATTCTAAATTACAAAAGAACATCCCCCATCCACAAAAAACACACAAAACAACAACAAAAAAACAAGCCAATATATCATATGATTTTGGCAATTTTCCTATAACAGGCAGATGCAGATGAAGACAAATTAACATACACTACAAGAAAGCAGGTGATGTATCTAATAGATCAGAATGCATACCTAAAGACCAGGCAGCAACTCAGCAATGAATATGGCAAGTAACATTAATATTAACAAACAAATTTGCATGACCAGATGTTGAGGAATAAAAAACCCAAAACAACAACCAAAACATAAATAATTCTATTTTCTACTACATGAGAATTATTTTTCCTTTCCCCCCCCCCCCCAAAAAAAAAACCCCACACACCACCACAGCAAGTGATCTAGTGGCCAGAGATAAATGTATGGAAAATGCTCAAGATTTTACTGTTAAAATGTGAAAAACTTATACAAAGCTGTTTGATTGACACAACCATGAAACATTTATTTTTAGAAAGCTGCACAAAGCGAGGTTCAAAGGAGGTAATGATGTATTGATAATGTACACCACAATAATTGTAACAATTCACATGCTATGTGTGTACTCTCCCGTAACTATTTGCTCATCCAAAATTGACTGTTCAATTATGCTTTATAATATGTTGGGTAAGACATAGCTGAAATGTTATGTGTGAAATCATTACAGGCATCAGTTGTATGTTATTAGACCACTACATGGTAGACTTAGTTTGCTTCTTTCGAGATGTGATGATTCAAAAAGAAACGTTACATTTTTTGTTCTTCGGTATTTAATTCTCATGAATACTTTCTGTTTGGTATGTTTGTGAATCAGAAAAAAAGGGCAAAAGGCCTTAAACAAAAAAAAAGCAAACAAAAAAAAAAAGATTTGATATAGGTTTTATACATCGATCACTAAAAACTAACATTGTACGATAGAGAATGCCTAGAAGACCACATTTGTTGACAAAAGTTCTGAGGTGAAAAATTGTGCCTGTCTCAGTTTTGCCTTAGGTTAAGGTTAGGCTTTTGTTTACTTCATCCATTTGCATTTTTATGTATCACTTTCTAGTTTTGTGACAGCCTTTCTGATAAAAAAAATAATATTAAAAAATCATCAAGTATAGCTACTAAGTTGATTAAACCAAGTATAGCTACTTCATTAAACATCTTTACATGTTTCATGCATATAATGAAGCAAACATTAAAACAGACAGGAGTAAAAAATCCAATTCTCTTTACATGTTTTAAGTGTAAGATTTGCCAATTTTGCTGTGAAATTTAAAGAATAAACTTGAATATCATCCTATTTTATTTTTTTTTACACTCATTAAAACTATCAAAGCATTTAAAGAAGCAGTAGGCATTGTGCCAACTTTAGTTTGATTCGTTTCTCTGTGAGTTCCTGTCAGTACTTTTTTCCCTCTCCCTTTTCTTTTTAAGGTTCTCCCATCCTACAGACAAGCTGGGTAGTTAAAAAGGAAGATTAGTTTGGTTTTGTAGAGATACAAAGATCGGCAACTGAGAGGTGTCGTTTACAAACTTTGACATGCAAAAACGATAGAGACAGACATAAAGGGTGAAAAGAGAACAGACAAGTACAAAAAGCATCTGTTGACCACAAAAATACCAAAACTTGGTCAAGAAGAAAATTTATACTTTTCAACGTTTGCAAAATATCTGGAATTTTTATGAATATTAACTAGTGTGCATGTGAGAGTGATGGTGGAACTGACGATTATAAAGCACCTTGAGGTTTCGACAACAGGTACTATGCAAACGAAGCTATCATTATAACTTATTCAGCTTTCTAACAGTGTATGTTCCCTGGTGTGAGGAATCTATCAACATTTATAGAATTTTTTTTTTTGGCATTCTTACATCTTTATTACGCATGCAAAATAAGGATGGGAAGTAAAATACCTAAGTGTATACCACATTTGACAAAACTGGGAAAACATTTTCTATTTAAATAACAAACAGTATCAAAGGACATTGAATATGTTAAATACAGATTTGAATTTTCTCTTCAAAAGCAGAATGGATAAATATCTTCTATGATTCAATGCTTGGAGAAGGTCATGCAATAAATATTTTGATATAATCATAACAGCAAAAGTCTAGCCCATTGAATACAAATGAAAGGCAATGACAATTAAACTGAAATCACACATTGCATTCTTTGTAGATAAAAGGGAATCAAACTAAATGATTCAAGGAAAGTTTTTGAATATCTGATCCAATAAATCATGATATCTTTTCATGTGTCCTTAGAAATTTTTTTTTTTTTAAATCTCTCCTCAGAGAAAAAAAAACTCAAACCCAAACAAAATCAATTCTGTCTTTGGGCTTAGAATCTGCTTCACTTAAAGAATTTTAAAAAATGAGGAATGAAAAAAGCGTGCAAAAAGAAAAGAAAGCCAAAAGTCATAGAATCTAGTTTGACACAATAAAGGAGAAATACATGAGCAAGGATTTGTGAACATACACTAGTGATAATGGTGTAACATACAAAAATAACATAAGCAGCGCAAAAGGACATTATTATACCTGCTGTCTCATATCAAAATGTACAATAAAAAAATGCAGCCCATGGACAAGATTCTTACAACATTTAAAGCTAGCAGTAACAATGACGCATGATTCTATTGAAGTGTATTGAATCCTTTTCAATGTCCCTACAAAATAAAGCATTTTATTTATGGATGGATGACATGAATACTCTAAAACAATGAATTTCTCAATAACAAGAAAAAAATGAATTAACACCTATGGCACGACGACCTGCTATTTCGGTCCTTCCCTAACAAACCATGTAGCGCAAAGGCCGGCTATAGCTGTCTTCCTTGTGCAAACCGTGTGGCGCGAAGGCTGGATATTTCTGTGGGGATCGGGAATGCCCTCAAAGTGTGTCTATTTTCATTGTATTTCCACTCATTGACTCAAATAAAGCTTAAAACAAGCTTTCCGATTGGTCAGCCAATCATATTAGAGAAAATTGATGCTTGCTTCGTGGATTAGTGAATCCTGGTAGAGTTCAAATAGATAAGAGGTGTTAGGTTTGAAGGTGCGAAGAATAGACCCTTCTGTTACAGAGAATGAAAGGTGAATTTCTTGACCACCCCTTTACACACTAAAATGGTATCTTCCGTAAATGGCGTGTGTGGTTTGGATTGTGTTAGTGATGCTACAAGCTACAAAGAGACAATGTTGTTGTAATTTAGATGCGATTGTAGAAGAAGCACTGTAGGGGCTATTCTTACGCAAATTGACCACCCTGTCCACAGCTGCCAATTGTATTTTTCTCTTTAGTTATCATGGCTTTAGGCAGCTCTTCCAAACTCAACAGTATTACTTGGCTTATTAATAACACTTTATCAGAATATATACGTTTCCACATCTAAATATCATAAATTATCAAGTTACATCGATTTTTAATCCACAACACAGCACAAAATATACGAACTAGCCATTAGGCCCAGGCAACCGTACGCGCTGACGTAAGAATCGCCTGGGCAAAGTGATTCAAACACACAGTGTGTAATGAAATGGGTGGCTCCATGCGGGTTACGGTCAACGAGTGGACAAGCAAAACAAAAATACTCTAAAACAATGCTGAATTATTTAAAAGCCAATCATCTGGCATGCTTCCGCTACGTTGTTCTATGCCAAATGCCAATGTATCAGATGTGAGCGTTTCCTCACAATTTTTGTTTCGTAGACTAATACTGCTAGTTTTATATTGTCTTGAGTGCCAATCACAGATCTATCTACTAGGGTGTTCAATACCAAACTCTGATGTATCGATTGTGGGCGTTTCCTCAATTTTGTGTGATTGCATTTTTTCATATGGCATTTTTCAGATACACGTGCATAAAAATTATAGCAATTTCATGAAAAATTGGAATATTTGCATTCTGTAAAAAATATGTTGCACATATCTGTTTGTGAAATAGCAATATTTTGGATAAGTATAGATACCTTCCTCAGAGACAACATTTTTTAAAGGTAAGAGGACATTTTTATTTGAGAACCTTTTCCCGCTTTGTATTTTTTCACATTTTGCTGCGCAATACCTTTTCTTCAATAAACATTTGATCTTTTACCATATCTGATCGAAAAAGCCCTTTTCACTACTAAATTTAATAAGTAATAAGTAGTAAATAAGTAGTACCAAGGTTGCTTTATGCTGAGCAAAGTTAAATGCCTATGACATGTATCATTCTTGTCCTTGCGGGGGGATAGAATTAATCTAGCTTGGAGCAATAACTTTTTTTGGCACTCAAAGAGTTAAATGTGAACAATACTGTTTGGATCAAATACAGCAAAACCTATGGTGACTTCTTCATTACGTATAATATCAAATGAAAACAGACTTCACACGCACATAAGCCACGTGATATAATCATTCCAGTTTACTTCACCATTTAATTTTATCAGATTTATGGGGTTTGACTTGAACTAAGCCTCCAAATATAAAATCGTATTCTCATTTCATACCAAACACACATTTATTTACCATTCATATAAATGCATGTTTTCATAACTATTATTATGATTCGTAAACAAAAGAAAACAAAAATAGTATATATATTTCTCATGGAAGTGACATGATAGAGAACACACAATACATTGATCACAATATATATGTAGACATCTGGAAAGAAAACCAAACAAAAAACAAACTCCCCATCCAAAAAAAATTTTTTTTTTTTAGAGAAGAAAAAAGAAAAAAAAACATGAGACCACTACAAAACAACAAAAAGACTTAAATCTACAGCTTCACCAAGCTTTTTGCATATGACTATTACAGGGATGCTGAGCATGCAAATACAGCAAGCTCATGATATTGGGTTACAAGGTAATATTTCAAACAGATACAGTTCTCATCAAAAGTGCACTCTATCCTACAATATTTCAATATAATATTGATCAAATGAACAAACATACATATGTGTCAATTCAAAGAACAGCCCTAAATAAATTAAACAATTCTAGGGAAAGATGCAGAGAAGCAATAAAGACATCCCAACAGATATATATCATGCTTAAATGAACAACCATAAAATGAATTTACATAATAATAAAATTTGTTGTTTATTTTTAAGTCTGTCTATCAGTGAATATTTTCCTTATCCATGATCAGATCAAAGATAAAAACTCTCCTTTTTTTTCCATTGCATAAAAATATGTTTCTTTGTTTTTGTGGGTGTGTATGGGGGTGTGTGTGTTTGCGATTGATTCAAATTTCATTTCGCTGCTCTGCATGTTTCCTTTATATTCATGAGTATTTCATGACATATGTTATATCTTCAGAATGGACAAAATGTTCGAAAAATATACAACAACCAAAATCTTACAAAATACATCAACAATAATTTTGATTCCAAGTGGAACAGTTGTGACAGAATCTAAGCAAAAACTATGTACACAGACGATTGATACAAAATGACTTATTGAAACATGAATAAGACATATGAATCACATATATGAGATTTACACATCTGTAAATAAAACAGCAGGTCTCTTTTTAACTCACCTGCGCCAGCTAGTATCAGGTGGGGGTGATAAATGATAAGAAGATCCATATGGTGATGAGTCAATCTGAGAAGACATAAAAACTCGTAAAAAATCTAACACATTTATGAATACTTAGATTTTAAAAAGACAAAACTAAAAGACAAAGAATTAGTAATAAGCAATTGAATAATATTCATATTCCAAAACCTGTTGAGGATGCCACATATAGATGTATTGCCTAGAAAAGACCTATTACAATTACAGAACTGCCAGCCTATAGGAAGTTCAAAATAATATCTCAAATGTCAAAACGACGTAAACTTATATGACATGCATATTTCGTTTCTTTGATGCTATTGCATCAAAATATCAAATGTATAACATTAATAAGTAATAAGTAGTAAATAAGTAGTACCAAGGTTGCTTTATGCTGAGCAAAGTTAAATGCCTATGACATGTATCATTCTTGTCCTTATGGGGATAGAATTAATCTAGCTTGGAGAAATAACTTTTTTGGCACTCAAAGAGTTAAAGTAATGTGAACAATACTGTTTGGATCAAATACAGCAAATCCTATGGTGACTTCTTCATTACGTATAATATCAAATGAAAACAGACTTCACACGCACATAAGCCACGTGACATAATCATTCCAGTTTACTTCACCATTTAATTTTATCAGATTTATGGGGTTTAACTTGAACCGAGCCTCCAAATATAAAATCGTATTCTCATTTCATACCAAACACAATCGAACTATGTGTTTATCATTTTATATTCAATTTAATGAAGGTGTACATTTCTTTATTCCATAACAATTACATAAAAATCAAATTATTGCAAACGACCAACAAAAAAATCAATAAATGTGTAATCAAAACAAATATTTAAATCTAAAACTAATGTACCCTTTTATCAGGCTGGAAATTTCGCGATGAGCACCCATCTGTTGCCTTTGTCTGTCTTGTCTCCCATGTGAACGATCAGTTGTATTTGTCAGCCCCTGTTTCATATCATCAAGGTGCTGAAGCGTTGCCTGTAAATGAACAATTTCAAAAATTACAGATGAGCAATCCTGCAGAAAAGCTACAACCAGAATTCCATATAAGGCGTCAAGATGGGAAATAAAAACTAATTACTGGTACAACATTTAAGATGTGTAAAAAAAGAAAAGAAAAGTGCTTAGATTCATACAAAAGATCTTGACGATGACATTTACAAAGAAAACACCCTGTCTGCTGCAAGAAGATTTTATCACTACTTATTTTCTTTGCGTTTGTCTCAACTTCAATTTGAGATGCAACATTAATTCTGTGTCTAAATCGAATCTCTTTAAAGCACTCTTGTCTGATCACTTTTCTATAATAAGTCAAACATTAGAGTGTTCTGCTCTTTACTGCTCTATATATTGGTATCAAAAGATAATACAAGATGAATGTGTATGGTAAAACAGGATACTGTAGAGAGGAAGAGAAAAGGCTATAGTGAATGCTAATGCTCATAATATTTGCATGATAAAAGATGTTGCTGATGAAGCTGCTTTCTTGTAAAGAGTAATTGGCATGCCTTTCTTCCTTATGGCAAGGTAGCAGTGCTGATGAGGACATCAAATGCTTAAACTTTTCACCTGATACTCATAATAGACAATTCAGTCCTTTGCTTTGCTAATATCTTTATTTTTTATATGAAATTTCAATATCATTTTTGTCTAGATCTAGCTCTAGTATATATGTTCTTTTTGAAACTTGATACCTTAAATTTAATTACCCACAAACTGTGGAAGGAAATCGTCCAAACTATGTAGGGATTTTTATGACATTTGACCGTACAAAATACAAAACATGACCCTAAATGAGAATATAAGTATTACAGGTAGAACATACACCCAGAGGCATGTTCTGTTTGGTTTTTTGGTACCAGGAACCACCAAGAAGGTACTAGATTTACTATGATTTCTTTGCAATACACTCATCACATCGACTTGCTTTACCCAATAAATACACATCAGTTTCACACTACACTTCTCTACAGAGCCTTTTACTATCAGTGTTTACCGCTGGTGACATCACATGCAGCCTATGTTCCTACCTCTCATTTCCTGTGGTGCCCTTTCGCGTAACCAAGAAAACTTTGCATGTGCAAAAAAATCAAAGTTTAGAGCCAGGCACCAATTTAGTTCCATCCTCGAACTTAGCTATCGTGCTATGATGCTGATACACACTAATGTGTGTTGCGTGCTCACTCTCTCTGTCTCTCACTCTCTCTCTGTCTTTTTGTCTCTCTCGCTCTTTCTCTCAATTTCTGTCTGTTCCATCTCTTCCCAACTCTCTCTGTTTGTGTCCCTTTCCCTGTCTTTTCTTTCTTTTCCCTCTCTCTCCCTGGCTCTTTTTCTTTCTTCCTCTCTCCCCCCTCCCTCTCTTCTCTCTCTCTCTTTCACTCAGTCCTTCTCTCTCTCTGTCCGTCTGTCTGTCTCTCTTTTCTTTCTCCCTCTTCCCCTCTCATTCTCTCTCCCTCTGCCCACTCTCTCTTTCTCTGTTTATATCCCTTTCCCTGTCTCTCTTTCTTTTACCCTCTCCCTCCCTGGCATCCCCCCCCCCCCCCATCTCTCACTGTTCAAAAGTTTGTGGAGGTGACAAATCGTCGAGATGAAATTTGTCATAAACATTAACTCAAGTACACTGTAATGTTATTACAGTTAACATGTACTACATTGTGTTTTATGATTTATATCAGTTGTCTGAACGTATTTTATGACAGTATTTTATCATGGCACCACCTACACTAATGGGTACGCTACACCTCTGCATACACCATACATTTTCTGAAAGTGGGAAAATGAATTCCTTTCCAAACATGTCATATGATTTAAAAACAAACTTTCTGGTGACATTGACATTTGAACATAAAACAGTCAAAAATGTTGATGAAAAATCCATGTATTATAACTTTCCCTTACATTCCAAAGCTTTGTTAACAGACATGTAGACATAAACCAAAATACAGAAAATCTATTCTACTTTTCATATAGTTTGTGGAGTATAGATTATTGCCGAGGAAGTCATGTCCACTTTCTTAGGCACCACTGCAACAGGGAAGTTGATAATGAATTTGAGGAAGTATGGGTGAAAAAAAAAGACACAAGATCAGAAGTTGCCAAATATCATTACTCAAAATACGAAAAAAGTAGTCTTCTGGATTAAAAAAAAACCCTAGCCTTGAACTCCTCTGGAATACTTTTGCTAGATCTAGATTATTTGACAGTGCACTTATCAGTTCTCACTCAAAATCAGTCCCAGATGAGACAGAAACCCACTCCAAATATGTCTCTTTGTTCAGTCATTGCATTCTCCTCATTTCGATCTGAGCCTAGATCAAGATCAAATCTATGCTACCACTTGGAAGATCCTTATGAGGAAAAGCAAATAATTTTTATCTGGTTCACAAATCAGGTGTGCCAGAAAACTGTAAAAAACGATTTTCATCCCCTTTGAGAGCCCTTTCTCTCGACTGTCCTGCAACAAGGTAACCATTTTTTCAAATTGGAATTTAGATAATTTATCAATTTATAAACTTCAAAGCACGTCTCATCCCATCATTTCCACAACAAAAATAGACTGATCTGGAAGTTGTCATTGTCTAAGAGATGGTCAGTTCGAGAGCTGTTACAGTGGCTGGGATTTTGAAGTGCTCTTCAGATCCTGTTTTCAATTGGTTGAGAATGTGCCCATCGGACAACTTAATCCACCCCCTTTCTGGGTAAATGAAGATTTTCTTCTTATTACATACAATATCCTTGGACCCTATCTGCCAAAGGGTCCCTGGGAACTCGCAGCTTTCACACGCTTTCGATGATGGACCCTATGATAAAATTTATAAGATCTCTGTCCCTCTCTTTCACAAGGAGAGATGACATTCCTAGATTAGTTGAAATGGTGTTGACATTTACAAAATTATCTCAAAAGAAATAGCACAGATTATATATATATGTATATATATATATATATATATATATATATATATATATATATATATATATATATATATAATATTATATATATATATGGCTCGAGAAACGGAAGAGAATGAAAAAAAGAAGATATTACCAAACATTCCACAGTAGTCATTACATTACTTGGAGTGCATGGCATGTCATCTGTATAAAATCCTATAGGGAAACAATAATATCACACTGAAGAATAGACTAACCTGCAAGTCTATGCCTTGATTGGCAGCTATTTGATTGACATTTGGAAAGCGAACCTCCTCTGTAAGCTCCAAGATTTGGAGCTATATGTTGATGTTGCTTTTGCGATCGTGGTGGATCCTGTAAAAATCAAAATAACAAAAAATCAAAAAATAAAACAGCACATTATAACAGTGGAGATATATAGTGACATCATTATATTCAAAGGTCCAAGTTGTTTTTTCCAGTAGTCTATCCACACTTGACTACCGCTACAAATTAAAAATAATAATTCAATAATAATGGCTTTTATGTTAAAACTTTGTCATTTGCCACGCCACAACAAAACTGTTCATCAATATCATTCATTTTCACGAATAGAAAACAAAACAAGAGCAAATATTCTTGTGAAACACTAAATTATCCATGCCGTGTCCTTTAGAAAGATATCACTGTATCTCAGTACAAAGGAGCGTAAATTGTTCTATCATAATAGCTCTATACAATAGAAGCAGTCTAAGAACCTGTTGCCTAACACCCCGGTCTGCCTATCGCCTTGGTATTTCAGTCAACATAATTTTTATTTTATAAATTAGCTACATACAGTAGTGACCGCCTAAATGTCTGTTTTGCCTAAATGCACGCAATCTCAGTGAAATCAATTTTTTTGGTATAAAATTGTCCGTTTCAAAACCAAGATTTTCGCCTAAATGCCCAGTCTCAAAGGCGACTGCATGCATTTTTTCTCTCCAAAGTATCATAAAATATGTCCGCAATTGATTAAATATTCTGTTTTTCTTTATCATACATACATGTAATCCGATCGCTAATCTAATAGGGCTTATACCCGTCAACAATGTGCCATGCATTGCAACTACCCTTCATTACCTATTCATTGTAGGCCCTAATGTACTAAACGTTGACCAATTTTCTCCCCGTAACTCCACCCACTGTACAGCACATATATCATTTGTCCCATTAGATCACTGGTTTGTCATCGGGCAATTAGAATTGAAGTCTTTCAAACTCAGCCCACATCTCTTTCTTGATGTCCTAAGTGGCATGCAACCACCTGGCGTCTTTAGACTGGGCGCTCATCGCGATCAAGGGACAAGGTGTGAACAGTTTTATTGCCCCCTGTCTGGCATTGGCCATATCTAAGGTGACCCGGGTCTTCGTGGCGAGATATGGTCAACCCTTTCCGCGCACTCTCCACCTCAGAGTTGAAGACAGGGATGTAAAGGCAAATGGAAAAAAAAAATCTGAAAGTCTCTGAAATGTGAAACTTTCAGACACTGAACACCTCCTGCACCGTATTTAATCTCACAATTACAATAACAGCACCATGCAATGCCATCTTTCTCAACCTTCCTGATATAACTAGAAAGGAATTCATCATCATAATCTTACGTTGACAGCCAGAGTTTGTTCTTAGACAATAATAATAATAATATGGAGATTTCTATAGCGCCCATACAACGAGATGCTCTAGGCGCTTTACAATATCAAAGAAATACAAGGAGTCAATAAAAATTGACAACATCAGAAATAAGTCTCTTGAAAATAATATTTTTCAACTGTTTTTTTGAAGGAATGGATGTTAGGGCTGTTCTTGATGATCATGGGCAGAATTCCAGACCATGGGATCATTGAATGAGAAGGCTTTCATGCCTAATTTCGTATTTGGAATGGGTGGGGTAAGGAGGGATTTATTCCCAGACCTCAGTGGGTGGGGTGGCTGGTATACCAGTAACAGTTCAGACAGATATTCTGGAGCTGTTCCATGTAGTGAGTTGTAAACCGTGCAAGCAATCTTAAATTCGATGCGCTTGTGAACTGAAAGCCAGTGAAGGTCTTTTAAAACTGGCGGGATGTGATCTTTGATTTTTGTCCTGGTGACAACACGGGCGCATTGATTTTGGATTTGTTGGAGATCCTTTACCTGGCCAGATTGGATGTTATACAGTAGGCCGTTGCAGTAGTCGAGATGACTGATGTCATATATGCAAGAATCAACAGTTCGCTTGTTTCTTCATCCAAATACTGACGAGTTTTATGTATCCATCTCAGGTTAATGTAGCATTTTTGCTTGATCTTTTTTATGTGATTTTCCATGGATAGAGTCTGGTAAAAAATGAAGCCTAAATTTCTGGCAGATCTACTGGCTTCAATGGTATCATTGCCAATGAGGAAGTTATTCACGTTGATTTTCTGAAGATTATACTTTGAGCCAAAAGTTATCAATTCCGTTTTTACTGTCAATTAGTTTCAATTTATTGTGGCCCATCCATTCTTGGATGTTTTCAACACAGGATTCCGTTTGTAATTTGACTGATATTTCATCAGAAGATGAGAATGGAATGTAAACTTGTGTGTCATCAGCATATAGATGAAACTGAAATCCTTGGTCAGTTTTAACATCACACAGTGGTGTAGTGTACATGCTGAAGAGCATTGGTCCTAGGATTGAACCCTGTGGTACACCGTATTTTAGGATCAGTTCCGTCAATGATTTGTTATTGATGGTAGCAATTTGGGTTCTCTTGAATAGGTAACTCTTTAGCCACTCAAGTGCAATACCTGATATGTTGAAACGCTTCTCGAGAAGAGATATGAGTAATGCTTGATCGATTGTATCGAATGCGGCACTTAGATCGAGTAGTACCATCATGACGCATTTCTAGTTGTCAACTTCTGTGACAATGTCGTTGAGGACATGAATCAGTGCTGTTTCTGTTGAATGAGCCTTTTTATAGGCCGACTGAAATTTAGCGCTTTCCCCACTCAGATGGATATGGGTGTTGAGTCGGTTAAAGACTTGTCTTTTCGATAATCTTTGATAGAAAATTCAAATTTGACACTGGGCGATAGTTCTTTAAATCCTCTTTGTCAAGTGATGGTTTTTTCTTTAATGGAATAACTGAAGCTTTCTTCAGACAGCGGGAAAGATCGTTGTTTTCAAGGCTTTCATTAACGATTGATGAAATAGCAGGAGCAAGTTCATGAGTACAAGATTTCAATAGCGATGTTGGGATAGGATCTTATGAGCATGTCTTATTTGGCATACTATTTAGGAGACTGGCGGTCTCAGTGGAATTTGTGGCTTCGAATTTAGACAATTTTGATGATGGAGCAGTTGTCTGCGTTGGTTCAAGGTTCGATCCAGTTTTGAGTGATTCCACATCAAATTGGCACTTAATGTTTTGAACTTTCTCTGTGAAGTAGTTATTGAATTTTTCACAGAGTTTGGATTCTGAATTATTGGTAGGCAGACTGTCTTTTGATGAAGTACAGTTTCTTAGTCCGTTGATTATTTTGAATAATTCTTTGGGATCACCTCTCTTGTCAAGAATTGTTTCCTTTAAGTATTTTCTTTTGGCATCTGTAATCAGCTGGTTTGTTTCATTTTTAGCCAATCTGTACATTTCTTTGTTGATTTCCAGTCTAGTTCGCATCCAAAGCCTTTCCATTCTCCATCTTTTTCGTTTTTCCTCTCATATGCTGGAATTGTACCATTTGCACTGAGGTTCCATCTACAATTTTCACCCGTTTTAAAGGTGCTAGGTGATCCAGGACAGTTGTTAATGAATCATAGAGGGCTTTCACTTTGTTTTCAACCCTGGATGCTTCAGTGACCTTGGAGCAGATGTTATTTTCATTGATAGCCATTTTTAATTGCTGTTGTTAAGTTCCTTGGTTTTTCTGAAAGCTATCATTTTGCTCACTGGAAATTGGAGGTTGAACAGTTTTGTGGAATGATCTGAAAATCTTTATGACCCACTTTAATAGACGGAACATAGCATGACTCATGGGATCTTGTTATCAAAAGGTTGAGTGTATGTCCATCTTCATGAGTAGGCTAGAGACAAGTTGTAAGATTGAAGGAAGAAAGGATTTGGTTAAATGGAGAAGAACGTAGTTCAGCATGGAAATTAAAATCTCCCATCAATATCAATCGACCGGTTCGAGATAGATTTGACTCAAAAGGCTTCAAATTCTTCTTTGAAAATTGGCACCGTGAGTTTGTTCCTTTTTGATGGCGGTGGTCTGTATATTAAATGGATAGTGTAGAAGGCATTATGTGTCAAATGAATTTGGAGGTGCTCAAATGATGAATAGATCGAACACAGCATAACTTTTTTTTATACAAATGCCCTTTTTGTATATTACAATGAGGCCTCCACCACCTCTTTTTTCTATTTTGTTTTTCATAAGAATAGTCTTTTGGTACAAGCAGGCTTGACTCAATGTTATCATGATTAGTAAGCCATGTCTCAGTTATTAAAAATATGTAGAGATCTTTTCCGTTATAAAATCGTTCAGAACTGTTTATAAATTACACACTGATCTGGCATTTAAAATTTAAGAGGTACAGTTGAGAAAGTTCTCAGGCAAGCTGTTTGCTTGAATATTATATTATCACCGTCCTCTTGTAGTTTGACGACAGCACGTGTAGCAGGGAGCCTAGGGCGGTGGTCAGCGTGTGGCCGATGACCCAACGATTGTACTGATCTTTCTTTGTTTACTTTCCCCCTCGGTGATACCGGAGAAAATGTTTAGCTCGACTGCGTGTCAAGAGGGTAGTGAAGAAATCGCATGACGAAGATTGTAAAGATTTGAGATGATAAAATGGAAGATTGTTTAAAATCCATGTTTAAGAAGTCAATTATTTCAATACTCACAGTCTAAAAGTCCAAACATTTGATATGTTAAGAATGCAGGCACAATTATTGAATACACAAGTTAAAATTCAGGGTTCAAAATGGAAATATCCATCGAAACAATTGAAAACATAAGAGAGAGACAAACACAACCGCCTGTGAGGCGAAACACAACTTTCTTAGATCTAGATCAATCACATCTACTGGTGAATCCCGATCATTAAACCTAAACTTTTGACAGGTCATCCCCAATTTGTTAAATTGTCTAGATCTACATTCTGGAGCTACCTTACCTTTAAGCTAGATCTAGAGTTAGTTGTTTTGAACATTTGCTTGTTATTATAACAGTTGTAGTAAAATTTAAATCAATTCTGATTCTGTTAACTAGGCTACCTTGGAGATCTAGAAATCTAACTCTACTAAAAAGTTATTGAAGAAAATGGATGGGACAAATTCTAGATCGATCTAGTAATCTAAATCTAGTCTCGTAGTTTCTAGGCCTCTAGATAACAATTAGACTTAGATTTAGATGTACATATGACCTACTTTTGCCTAAATGCCTGTTTAGCCTAAATGCCCGTTTTGTCTGCTTCCCAAGCACCGGGCATTTAAGCTCACTACTGTAATAATACATTCGGATTGGCTAACATCCTGATTTTTAGCAGACATCTAACTTTTCAAAGTTGTCTTTATGCTAGACATGTCTTTTTTCAAAGGTTTCAAATATGAAGGTATTTCAATTAAACCAGATACATGTAGATGATCAAGCCATGCTTCTCAGCTGCATAGCTGCCAACTTTGTCAAAATTGAAAAAACAGACCAACAAACTTATTCTTACTTGCAAGATTAGATGGCCTGTAATATTAAAGAAAACAGACTTATATTTAACTTGAATTACGGTAAATAAATTTTTAAAAACCTCTGGCCTTTCTAGTAAAATGCGACTGCATTTTTATGAACTCAGAATGGTATCTCAGAGTGAAGTTAATCGTTGTCAATCAAACTGAGTAAAAGAGATGTGATGACAGTAGCCTTTCCGATGAAAGATTGAAGGTTTCTAATAGTTTTAAAAGTAATATATTGAAAAACTTTTGTACATGTTCTCTCTGCTTATTTGGCACTCCCTAACTGGCAAATATACAGTGCCCAGGGACATCCCCACCCCCTCCTGACCCCACTGACTCTCCCATTACATCTCTATCTTTCGCTCTCTCCAACTCTTCCTATCATGTCACTTATGTCCACCTAGAAGTCAACTTAAAGTTTCCTACCCTAAAGAAAAAAATCCTACCAGGGAAATAAAACACTCTCCCACACCAGAAATGGGGAAAAGCATGTATATCTTTCAATGCTTGATATGGATTTAAGCTCAATCAAGAGTGTCAATTCAAATTGTAATTGAACAGGCTTTCCGGTGGACCTTATATAGAAATTGAATTTACACTCCTTTCACTTTTTGTTTTAGATAAAAAAAACATTTCAGCTGTTTTTACAGTGTTCCTGAACATTTTTGAAAAAATATTCCTTGTTATTTGTTGGCCCTATCAATAAAATACCATTACTCCCAAAACATGCAAGAAGCCCTTATTTGCTTCAATAAAACTTGAAATCTACAGCTATCATAAACCTTGATTAATTAGGAGAAAGAGAAAGAGATTGCTGTTGGACAAAGCATGGAGCGGATTTTATTTTTTAAATGACGATTATACTTGAAAAGTAAAAGAGTGGCAGGTCTTCCCCACCCCTACCTTTATCATCAGGTTGTGCGTGCATGATATCTGAAATCAACTTATCACTATCAGTCACTCCACTTCCTCTATATTTCCTTCTTGCAGATGCTTTCCAGCCCTCCCCACATATTACCGGTCCTACACAAATTTCTCCCTTTCCCTTTCTAACTCACAAACATTAAATGTACAGATGTATCAAACTCATGCACAAAAATTCTCCTCTCTCTCTTACACACACACGTGTGCAATTGCACTTTAACAAGCACACAATTTCCCTTTGCCTGTCTTTCTCCCCCTCTGACACACACACACAACAGTTCTTCCTCTCTTAAGTCAAAATGAAGAATATTAGAGGCTAGACCGAAGATGCACAAGTCACAATGGATTCATACAAGCATTTCGTAACTTTGTGTCGAACACCGATAATAATCTCACGTTATATTTTACAATTTGAAAGAAGGTATCGGGTATCGTCTAGTTTCACCTAGTTTCAACAATGAATCATCAGACAACAAAGCATCATTGACCGTAAATGGATGACGAAGTGATGATTAATTGTCTAAAGACTTATTTTCGCATTTTCCCAGTATTGTTAATTGTTCGTGTCGACTTCGATTTTCCTGATGTTTTCCTCAAAATATTATTTTCTCTGATAATTTCCCTACCGAAAAACATTTTTTTCATTGTCAATGGTGTCTATTATCATGGAAACCCCGTGTTTTAACTATCTGAACTCCTTTTCCTGCTTGTTTTCCTACCAAAGACATCAATTTTCTAATTTTGACGTAATAACGAAAAATCGGACATATTTCCAACTTTCCGACCTTGCTGGACACCTGGACATACACACATTAAATCACAACTGCAAAAGAAAATAAACTTGGCTGTTGTGTTACCTATACAGCACAAAAACGTAATAAGATGTTGAGGCGCAGAGGTCAAAACACCCAAACCATATAAAAAAATATTCTTAAAACTTAACACTGGGAGATGTAAAAATTACATAATAGGTCTAAAATCCTAGATCTACCAAACATGACGCAATATAACAGAATACTGTCTGATGAATTGCGACTTCCTGCGATGGCTGCCATGTAAAAACTGTCAACAATCCACAAGGATAAAACTGTAACCTGGGTAATTTTGTGAAGACTTCCTGTAATTTAACCAGTTGGGAATAAGAAAAGTCAAATATTCACGACATCCGGTTGAGAATAACAAAAAGTAGCATTCCCAGCAATCAGTTGAAAAGTGGAAATTTTAAGAAAAAAAAAACAGTGTGCACAGCATGACAATCAAATAAAGTACCATGTAAATAGCTATAGTAGTGCTTCACACTTCCTCATTCCAATCTAAAATTGTTACGACATGAATGTGACAAACAGGAAACCATAAAATGAAAGTCCCAGAAAAAGAAAAATTAAGCAAAGAAACCTTGCCTTCACTTATATCAGAGTTCTTGAGAGGGTAAGCATGCACACAAACATAGATTGATTCTACATATAGGTCTAGGTCTAGGTCGAATTTTAGTTCTAACCAGCATTTCTGCACTTCCTCATAAAAACATTGTCTTTTATAATATCTGAGGTATGAAATCTATAAATTTCTCAGACAGGAAATCATAAAGATCTAGATTTAAAACAAGTAATAATTGATACTCTTGATTTTATGCTGTACAGAATACATCTAAGGTATCAAGATGACACCAAGCATAGGAAATGTTGGAGGAAGTGTGGTCAGTTTAAAAGTATTCCCTACATGAGTCTATCCCTCATCATTCATGAGTAAATAGGTCTTATATTTTAAGTTTGAATACAATGTTGCTGTGTAGCCCTATCAATATTCAGCCTCTTAATACCCTGAGGCCAATTTTGCTTATGTTGAAGGGTTGGGATTTTCAGATAATAGATGACAAGGGATCCTAGTGAGTTCAAGACAGTACAGATTTATAATTTAAATCTCAAAATAGAATAATATTGTGTCTGATTAATTCTTCATTTCCTTGAAAATAGGACTTATCATTACTTTAAATTGTTGTGATACAGTTTCAATTATTTCTCCTGCTATGAAATAGCATTGATAATAAAACTGACATTAACACAAATGTAGGACTCTAGCAGTTGTGCTACAGCTACACACAGGTAGCTGCAGGACACCGTGCGTAACACTGTCAACACACCTGTTACGACCTGCTCATTTTACAAATCTAACCGATCTGATCTGGATGTCAATTTTATTGTGTCTCCATATTATTTTCCACACTTCTCGACCCGTGTAAAACATATTGATGATAAATCCCGTAATGTATCATTCGTGCTGGGGTGAATGTTACAAAATGCCAGATTAATTCCAATCCACACCAACCCCATCGTCTGACACTCTCGCCAATCGTCAGCCCCCTCTCCTTCGGTTCCCAATGTTTGCAATGAAAATAAGGAAAACTAGACTAAAAGGAGACAGATGGTAAATTTACCCTTGTAGCAGAATTGACTCTTGCAAAAATAGCCTCAAAAGCAGCCGTCTCCTCGGCTTGCTTTTGAGTGTGTGGGGCTATTTTTCACTAAATTTCCGAGGGTTCGCCATGATGGCTGGGAAACATCCAAGTTGTTATGATTTGGAACATACAGAAGGGTTGGCCATGAATTGCGCCAATCAAATCATCGATGGCATGTCATGTGACTGACATAGATGGCGCATTAAGCACCTGTTTACTATCTTACGGTGCACTATCACTCAAGCCGTCAGAAAAGTCGTGCATGGAATGACCTCAGAAAAATCGAGAGAGGATAGCGCCGTCAGGAGAAGTTGTTGATGACACATTTCTACTTAAAAAATCAATAGATCTAGATTTAAAACAAAATGATAAAGATAGATTTATAGTCCGTATTCCGGCACTTTTGCAGGCTGACGGACTGTATATCATTTATCCCCCAGCATTTCATTTCATTCAAAGTCCTCTCAACTCCCTGGGGAGCATACAGTACAGCAGCCTGTTAGGCGCATTTTACTGAAAAAACACACTGACAAGATCGTTCTCTACTTATATTT
>JAXRKP010000843.1:185000-206997 GCA_037039925.1 Doris montereyensis
TTTATCGATTTGCTTGCTATTTTTACGTACGGATTTATGTAGAGGCGATAAAATTGCGTCATAAATCAACTACGTCAGTAGTGTTTTGGTTAGTATATTTGTTTGTTTTAACAACCCCATAAAATAAATCATGTTGGCATGAGACACTGAAAGATACATAATAATGTGTACTACATTTTTCGGATGGTTACCCTGTGTATAATTCAAGGTCATTCCATTTAGGAGGCCTAAGTACTAATGCAATCCATGAATACTTAAGACGATTAATTCATGCTACATGTATTTCTCAATAATTGAAAACGTTCTTTACTCCTTCCCAGGTCAACAACGCCAGTAAAGGCGATACTATAATTATTACGTTCACGAAACGATCATTATGACACTGGAGAGATCAAACTCAGTCTTAATTTACTGGCCATCTTTTACCACCGACACCGTAAAAAGGACGGCACATTTACACTTGAACTTGTGTTTTATGCCCAGAATTCTAATAGTGGGTATCCAGCCCTGAATAGAATCAGAGCATAAAGGGGACAATAAATAGACGACATTGAAATCTTTTGCCTCGAGGGGATGTCCGTAATGGCATATTATTTAGTAACATTCTATTTATACTTTATTTGTTATGGTATGTCACCAGACATGTACTGTTTCGCTTACTCTCACACTCCCCCTTTCATATGTATGCTCTCTTTTCATAATATAGACTAGAATTTAGATCTATAGATTGATATTAATAATAAACTATTCACTCTTCCTCGCAGATGATCAGAACAGGCAACAGCATGAACATTGACCTGTGGCATGCAGGCTTCTGTTACACTGTTTTGCTGACATTGGTTAAAAACATTATTTTCTCAAAATATAGATGCTATGCCTGAAATTTAAAATACGCATGTAAAATTATAATGTGAGTCGTTGTAAGTTCGTTTTCTCTCGATTGATGTTTCATTTGCTGTATTGTGTGTGTGTGTGTGTGTGTGTGTGTGTGTGTATTGTAAAAGTATATATATATATATATATACATGTACACGTATATTACATCCGTCTCTAGTTTTCCTCTCATTGATCTTCTCACTTTAGTTACTCCTTCAGTGCCGGCACTCTTACTCCAAAGTTTCAGTTAAACACAGTGGCTTGACAAAAATATTCTGAAGCCTTTGGCTGATCTTAACTTGCTTAACTTTGGCACCTTTTAACAAATACTAAATAGTCTAACGTTTTTTGGTGGAGAAAATCAAGATTACTTCGCGACACAACTGCAACATCATGGCATCTCTTCTACATCCAGACAACCAGAAGCAGGTCAACATCAATCACTGGATGTTTTGCTGACCGAGTGTTAAAGTCAAGAGTGGGGGTTTGGGGTGGGGGTGGTCGGGAATGTTTTTGGAGGCTTAGATGAACATAGAAACTCCTTTAAATGAAAGTCAACAGGGAGACATAACGTCAACAAACATTTGCTTTGTCGATTTGGAAGACAGACAGTATATATATATATATATATATATATATAATTCTAAGTTGGTCGTTCTTCTTTCGCCAAAGGCTTTGTTGCCTGGCCACTAGAGTATTTTGCGTGTAGGTTCTAAATGAATCCAAAATCATTTTCATTTGAGGAATTTTTCCACACGAAATAATGTGTAATTATTAAAAATATAATTGTTTCCCCGTCTTTGAGTAGAACTTTTATTCACATGAGTCGCCATTTTGAACAGCTTAATTAAACCGTTGAAATAGTAGTGACCATTACACGCCTACCGCGTAACCTCAGTACAGAATACTAATCCGATCTAATAATCGTACTTGGCATCGTCCCATGGTGTAACATGCTTGTTAAAAATAAAACTCAAGAAGAAAACCAATACAACCGGAAACACGCCGACCACCCCCCCTCCCATTTCCCCAGGCGCTCCTAAAAACGAAACAATCCATCAACACAAAGCCCCCTAGCAGCAAAACAAGTAAAAAGGAACAGCAACAAACAATGGCATACAACTACAAAAACAACCCCAAACAAGCAACAAGTGCTTCGGCAACAGCAACAAGTCAACAACAAAAACAACACAACTCGAACGACGACGGCAACATCAAAAACAAAACCAAACAACCACCCCGCCCTGCCCCCAAACAAAACACATACAAACACACATATACACACGGACAGAAAAATGGGAGAATATAGAGTCTAGCTGAAGTGACTCCTATTCTTATGAAAACGTATGGTATATTGTAATCAATCGCATTTCTCGTTGTGGAAGGAGTCGGTGGTAAACTGTTCGGTAAACATGACTTGGCTATATACTATACCAAAAAAAGTACCGAGTTGAGAGCAATGAAAGTTGAATTAACCGTTACTATGTCAATCAAAATTGTCTGTGTAGTAATGGTATCATCTTCTTCTTTGTCTCTCGTCTCTCGTCTCGTCTCGTCTCGTCTCTCTCTCTCTCTCTCTCTCTCTCTCTCTCTCTCTCTCTCTCTCTCTCTCTCTCTCTCTCTCTCTCTCTCTCTCTCTCTCTCTCTCTCTCAGCTCCTTGTAAAGCAGGCCTATTTTGTACCAAAACGTCTGTATCTCTCTGTAATTGTAATGGTATCGCTTATTGACATTACGTATTGCCAATATATTATTGCCCTGGCTAGCAGCATGGCGCCAGGGGATGCTATCCTTAATTTCAACCTTCTTGTGACAAATAAAACTAGTCACTTATTCCAAGTTCGGTTTTTATCAACTTTTCGGTTATTCCAACTAAAAAAGAAAAGACAGAATTTTTACTATATATTTGAACCGGTCAATCCAAATCGCGATCCGTTTAATCTAAATTTGTATCCGTCCATGGAGAAAAACGTTTACCAAAGATTTGATTGAATTCCGTCATAAATGAAGCGAAACTTCACAATACAGTACCACACAAAGACCACTGGTTAACTTCTACACTATTAGGGTAAACGACTAGATACCACATCAGTCAACACAATGGTGCTAATAGTATTACATGTATATGCGTAACACCATTTATACGTTAGACACTGCCGGTTGGTGTGGAGGTCACCTGTTCGTTGTGATTTCACTTTAGTGAAGCGTTGGTAGTGACATGGCTGGTGGACCAATGTGTCACTACTGCTACGAACATCAAAGAAGAATGCGTTTCAAACTGTCCAGACAGAAATCAAAGGAAACGATATCGATGAAGCGGTGATTCCAGCTGTCTAGACTAGATGGTTCTAAAACTGATTACGCATATTTTTTTCTTTCGTATGATCGATTGGGATAAATATGGGGCGCAGATCGTAGATTAAACGTGTATAAGTAAGCCGGTGTATAAAATGCGGAGGGCAGTGTTGCACTCAATTTACATAATACAGTCGACTCTGGTTTATCGCAACTCACTTAATCGCAATTTCCGCTTAATCGCAACTTTTTCCAAGAGAGAATTAATTCTATATAAAATTACTGGTTAATCGCAAGTCACTACGGATAACCGCAAACCAGGCGACACCAAACCTCAGATTTGTTGTTTTTTTCCTCCTGATTTCACACTTTGCTAAACGATGTCCACCTTTCCATTACCTAACAACCGTATCGATATAATGACCGTGCACTGATTGTGGGTTTAGCTGACAGTAAAATGCGCGATCAGCCTTGCACAGGACGACTCAGACAGCTGGGCAACGTAGTACTGCATGATACACTAAGTAACATAGGACTGTCCCCAGCCCATAAGCCGAGTGGGCAGTTGACGACCGACCATTCATTTCAAAGGGAATGACGTCACTTATCACGCGCTGCACACTTTGTAGTCTACTTCACATCTAGCTCAACGTAAACAATGGATTGAATCACTGTAGTATGCTCTGTTGGCTGTGTAGTATCTGTTTGAAGGCATACAATTTTGACACAGATAAGAATATTTAGGACAGTCCCAAGTCCGTGAAACTTAGAGGGAAAATCTATATGCAAAAGAATATTGCAACATGCATGTCTAGTCGTCAAGTACTGAAATGGCCCTAAATACTGGGCCAAGAGTGGAATCCGGTTAATCGCAACTATAGATAGTGACAACAATTTTGCCGCTCCCGTCGTGTTGCGATTAACAAGTCTCGACTGTAACGTCCCATATCTGTAACTAGATCAAAAGAAGGTATTTTCTTGTGTTAGTTTCCATGGTGCTTTACATATTAAAAAAAACAACCACATAACAGACGAAACCATCTAAGGCAAAAATTTTGACGAGGTTTAAATTGTCATAGAGATATTATACAATGTAGAGTCTAATATTATTAGTATTGTTGAGACCCCTTTACCTGATGTGATTATGTGTGACGTTGAAATTAGCAACAAAGGTGTGATTCCAGAGCTTTCTCTTCTGAATTGTTAGGAGTATTTTATCTACTTAAAAACAAAAAAACAAATCAGAGACCTTATTATCTGATGTTCCTTTTGAACTTCATATTAAACTACATATTACTTATATTTATGTACCAAGATCAAAGTCAATAAGACAAACTTTATAAATCTAATCACTAATTATTGAAATCCTCAACTTGAAAATCTCATAATATTTATAATATTGTCTTCAGCTTTCTAGACCAAACCTTAGCATGGCCTTTTTTTGTACCATTTTGTGAGTATCGGATGCACTTTTACTCTTATAAGAAACTCAGTCTTACAGGTTGCAGCCTAGGATAGCAATTTCAAATAAATTATACTTAATCAAATCAATAAATCAAAACAAACAGATAAAATCCACCCCCACCCTCCCACACACCCACACACACACACAAAGAGATCAACAAACCACAAAACCTTAATAGAACAATACTTAAAAGAAGGAAAAGCAGTTTGTTTTTGAGTTCATATTCAGATATTTTAATTACCATATTTTGCTCAACAGATTCAAAGTAAAACAAAGCAATAAACATATTTTCTTCATATGACATATTGATGATTTCACACTGATTCTGTATCATTCACTTTCATCTTAGCATTAAAAACAGAATGGCAAATACACTCGAAAACGTTTAATACGAAATTTGTGGAAAAAAGAGAATTCTTTCCAGATTAAGCGTTTTTCAGACTATAAGAAAAGCAATGTCAAGGGTAGTGACAGTGGCAAATGTGTGCTTTGTAATGTCTGGGCCAAGATGGGAAACAACGCAAGTATTGGGAAGAACGTATGTGCTATGTCCACACATCGCAGTTATCTGATGCAGGTAAGAAAGTGTAGCGACACGAGCTGGAAGCAAGGAAGGTTGGAGAGGGGGGGGGGGGGGGATGAGGAGGTGGCATGGTGAAGAGACAGGATGCTGATTGATTGGGTCAACACTAAATTAAAAGAATGAGGGAGAGAGAAAGTGAGATTGGGGTGGTTGGTAGTGTTAAGGGATGATAATGAAGACATTTATCTATCGCATGATTCAGTGGTCCAACGCAAACATTACATCCACCAACACACACAGGCACTAATCAACTTTGTCTAGGCACGTAATGCTCTTCTAGTATAGTATAACATTGTACTGTAGGGGGTAGTCTAGAATATAAGGTTGCTTCTTTTCCCATCCTAGTTCCAGTTAGGTCTAGGTTTGGGTTGTATTGGCTTTATCTGAAAAAATGGGCTGTCTAGGGAATAGGAATTGTTTCAGACTAAAGGAGGATTTCAGTTTAAACTAGAGTTAAATTTTAGATTACTGGTACAGGGGAAAATGATTAAAGAAAAATCGGGACCTGGCAAAAATCTCCGACTAACGAAAGTTTCGACTTAACGTTTTCAGACTTAACGCTTTCAAGCGTACATCCAAAGTTGCCATTGCAGATTTACATAGGGGAAGGAATGCCAAAACCAACCAGGCCATATTATATCATATAAAATAATATAATAGCTATAGATTATATTTTATACCAGATATGCTAGGGAAGAGCCTTGATAACCGTAATATATGCCATCTTCTAGATGAGACAATACGTAAATTGGAGCAATTTATTGGATATTTAACACAGTGAAGGAGATTCATCTATTTTAATAGACAGTGAAATTTTCTGAAAGTCACCTGGTATTTCTAATAGTAAACCAAACAGTTCTTACCAATTCCAGGCTCAGTAGGCTTACTAGTATTTTTGTTTTAATTTTTTCAGTAGTAAACCAAACAGTTCTTACCAACTCCAGGCTCAGTAGGCTTACTAGTATTTTTGTTTTAATTTTTTAGTAGTAAACCAAACATTTCTTACCAACTGCCGGCTCAGCAGGCGTACTAGTATTTTTTGTTTTAATTTTTTTAGTAGTGAACCAAACACTTCTTACCAACTGCCGGCTCAGCAGGCCTACTAATACTAATACTATCTTGTCCTATCTCCACTTCTCTGTTTTTCAGAAATGAGCTCACGAATGTTTAGAATTCTTTGCAAATATTTGACCACAGATGACGATGATTGATGATTAGGCATCTTAATCTTAAATTTAAATACATAAACGTTTTATTCACACATATCGTATACCCCTTCATACTCACACTCATACTGAAACGAACATAATATTTTTTACTCAAAACTATTTTTCAAACACATTCACTCAATACTGCACAAAGCATACTATGATGTATAACACTAACGACTTTGATGTCTCTGCTAAGAATCAGTAGGCGTCTCTACCAAAGAACCAATTGAATCTAATAAGGATGGTAACGTAGCAGTTGAGGCTTGATCACTCATATCTTGCACTCCGTCCATGGGCACGGTTTCTTGTTTTGGCTCTGGATACCCATTAAGAGGCTGACTGAATGTGCGAGGATTTTTGCTATTTTCAGACACTGACAGGAGAAGGTTTAGGGATCCCATAAGTTCTTGGGAGCCGGTCATGAACGGACCTCTGAATTGACTGCCTGACGCATCTTCACCATCAAGGATTCAACGGGTCCACTATTCAATAGCTCAGATATTCCATACATATCTGCAGGAAAAAAGTGATGATAAGGATATTCGATCAATCTAAAATATAGAGATCAAGTTATTTGTCAAATATCTCATGAAAATAATTGCATGTCTGTGTAGATTGACTGAATTGACGAACATAGATTTCAACATAATATGAAATTAAATTGAACCTGTTTCAACGATTAGGTTTAATTCGTATAAAAAATATTTGACAAAATTTGTTACTATTTCTATGCTAGTTAATGTATCACATGTATGCAGACGGTACTCAAATCCAATGTTTATGTCCTGACTCAGATATGAAACAAAAAATTATCATCTATGAAAACTGCATTGAAGAAATAAAATCTTGGATATCGGAGAATAAGCTAAAATTAAATGGCGACAAGACCAAGGCGCTCTCCATTGGTAGAAAAAAGAACAGGCATTATACACATGGCTATAACCTATGTATTGAAAACAACATCCCACTAATGTGGACAGTAAAAAACTTGGGTGTAATACTCGACAGTGAATTATCAATGAGCGAATATATCACAGAAAACCAGAAGAAACATAATTTACACCTTATGAAACAGCAACATTTGCACATTTTTGACAACTGATTCCTACAAAAAAATTGTGATAACACTCATTCTTTTCTACATTGGATTATACCAACTCCTTCTTTTTTGCCTTTCAACTGGAGAACTAAACTGAGTTCAAAAGTTCCAGTCTTGTACTGCAGAAAAAGAAGATAGATGACGCCACACCATTGTTCCAAGATCTGCACTGGCTCCCAATCTTACATCGTGTGCAGTACAAGGCGGCATCCATAGTATATAAATCTCTAAACGATGTGGTGCCAGTGTGTATCAGCAATTTCTGTCTCACCACGAGCAATGCAGACCACTAAGGTCGAAACGAAGAATGCCCTTTAACTTAGCATACCGTGCTGCCGTTCAAAAGCTGGTGAACGCAGCTTCAAACATTTCGGTCCCAGGGTGTGGAATGATCTCCCCAATGACGTGAAATTATTGCCATCTCTGGGTGTTTTCAAGAAGCGCTTAAATGCATATTTTATTTGAAAAGCGTTTACATGTTTCTGTTTAGAAAATATCATTTAACAATGTAATTTTAAGCTAATTTTTGCATTTTTCTGTGTGGTTGTGTGTAAGTGAGTAAGTAATATTGTATATATTTTTTCTTTTTTGTAATGTGCCCAGAGCTCTATATATGAAATGTTGGCACAATATAACTATGCATTATTATATTATTGTTATTACTATTATTTTTAAAATTCAAAAGTCCTCAGCATTTCTTTTGTTATGTAATCTCTAATGTGATGATTACGCTTGCAAGCCATTTGAGAAATTGTTGGTTCTTGAACAACACTAGTCATTTTACTTGGTTATTTATCTTTCTAACACCTGTTGCTTCACATAATTATCCAATATCAGAGAATGTTAGGCAAGTACACATTAAACAACATTCATAATAAACGCATATCTATACACAAGCGTGGACACAGGCATTCATATATCAAGGGGAGATAATCTACATGTCTCATCCCCTCCTTTATTTCGATAGTTACTTCCCATGCTACCTACACCAGCAGGACCAGTGCATGAACAAATCGTTTCCATGATCCCATTCTCAATCAATGCTTGTGACGTGAAAGCTGATTATTTTGTAAATAATTTTCCTGTCTTACCTAGTATCAGGTTGAATATGTCTACGAGGGTAGTTGTGAACATCGGATTACCCAAATTTCTGTGGAGCAAAACGAAAAATAACCCTGAATGAAACATAAGTACGTCGTGCTTGACAAGTACGTCGTGCTTGATAACAACAATAATAATAATAAAATAACAAAAATAACAATAATAATGATAATAACAACAATAATAATAATAATGATAATAACAACAATAATAATAATAATATAATAATACTAATATAATAATACTAATAACACTAATAATAATAATAATAATAATAATAATAATAATAATAATAATAATAATAATAATAATAATAACATTTTATTTATAATAATAATAATAATAATAATAATACGTTTAATATAATAAAAAAGCAGAAACAAAACAAAACAATCAAAACAATATGTAAATTGTTGGTAAAGAGTGGTATCAATAGGTATCTCGAAAAATACGAACATTCAATAAAGAAGAACAGAAATGTAGAGCTATACAAGCAAAAGAAAGCATCAAGTCTATCGCACAAAAAAAAAAAAAGTCTCAAAATTTTTAAAAGTCAATTTTATTGATTACAACATGCAGGCCTACTGCAAGAGGCTTAAATTATGATTTTGTCCGTTCATAAAAAGTTCAAATTCTCATGGATTCCTTTCTGGTGAAAGGATGGCGTTCTTAAGATAGTATCCAATACATTGGAACCGTTCTTTTATGGCTATTCTAGATAAGTATCACCCTATGTGCCTTGAGAATTGAGGGCATTATTTTTAAGTGCTTTTGGTTGTATCAATATGAATGAAAGGTGTGGTTTCTGACAAGAGGTGTGTGTCTGTGTATGTGTGTGTGTGTGTGTGTGTGTGTGTGTGTGTTTTGTAAGAGATGATCGAGGAAAAAGGCTTTTTCTTTTTTTAAGACAACAGAAATGAGATTTTGAGAACACGACAGGCTTTGCGTACAGATGTGTGTTTTGGTATGTGTTAAAAGAAAAGGCAAGAGAGAGGGACATGTTTTTCTTTCTTTCTTAAGAATTTAACCCGTCCATCCTAAGCGGGATTAAGAAAATTAAGAAAAACAGTTTGGTAAAAGACATGTGAACGGATGAATGGATATATATATATATATATATATATATATATATATATATATATATATATATATATATATATATATATATATATATATATATATATAGAGAGAGAGAGAGATATAGAGATATAGAGAGAGAGAGAGAGAGAGAGAGAGAGAGAGAGAGAGAGAGAGAGAGAGAGAGAGAGAGAGAGAGAGAGAGAGAGAGAGAGGGAAGAGAGAGAGAAAGGGAGAGAGAGAAATAAATTACAGGAAAAACAAGAAGAAATAATACATTAATTCAAAGGTAAACAACAAGCTTCATTAGCCCCCTCCCCCAAGTCAAGACATGCACACACACAGACACACACACACACACACGTAATTATACAGGCAAACACGTACACAAACATAACATTAACATCCCAAGCAAACCTGATTCTTGGAATGAACATGTAACGCAAGAATCAGAAACAGATGTTACGAGTGAGACAACAACGGAGCTCAAAGTAAGACAGACAAAGATGAATCGAGTCAAGAGAAAAAGAATACATTTGAACATTTCCCATTTAACCACGAAGTTAAATTAAACAAAAACAAAAAGCAGAAGAAGAAGAAGAAGAAGAAGAAGAAGAAGAAGAAGAAGAAGAAGAAGAAGAAGAAGAAGAAGAAGAAGAAGAAGAAGAAGAAGAAGAAGAAGAAGAAGAAGAGGAAGAAGAAGAAGAAGAAGAAGAAAAGAAGAAAGAAAATGGCGACAAAGACAGGGAAAGCCAAAAGGAACAGGAATTTAAGACAAGCAGAAGTGAACAACAAGAGAAAAAGACAGAAAGAAAAAAGAGAAGAAAAAAAGTAGAAAAGAACAAGAAACTGAATACGAAGAACCATCTCATTTGACACTTCTGAAGAGAATGAAACAGTTCTCTTTTAACAATCACAATATTTAGTTTAGGCAAGAGAAGACACGGCTCGACTCCGCCAAGCAGTTTCAAAATATCGAGAGTGTGGCTGGGCCTAGCATCTTATTTATCAAGCCGTGACCCTATCCCTCCTTGTACACACACTCACACACAGGCCTACATTTCCATTCTCTCTCTCTCTCTCTCTCTCTCTCTCTCTCTCTCTCTCTCTCTCTCTCTCTCTCTCTCTCTCTCTCTCTCTCTCTCTCTCTCTCTCTCTATCTATCCCTTTCTCTCTCTCTCTGTCTGTCTGTCTGTCTGTCTCTCCCTTCACTGTGTCTGTCTCTCTGTCTGTCTGTCTCTGTCTGTCTGTCTGTCTGTCTGTCTGTCTGTCTCTCTCTCTCTCTCTCTCTCTCTCTCTCTCTCTCTCTCTCTCTCTCTCTCTCTCCTCGTCTGTGTCTAATTTACCCTCTGTTTGTCTGTCTGTCTCTCTCGAGAAGAGCTGTCAGTCCATACATCCATCTATCTATATTATTTATCTATCTACATTATATATTAGACATATCTATCTACAGTCTATATTTATCTCTATATCTATCTACATGTTTATATTATCTTTATATCTATGTACATGTATATATTACCTCTATATCTATGTGCATGTATATATTAGCTATATACATATATATATATATATATATATATATATATATATATATATATATATATATATATATATATATATATATATATACATATATATATATATATATACATATATATATATCTATCTACATGTATGTATTATCTATATATCTATCTACATGTATATGTTATCTATATATCTATCTACATGTATATGTTATCTATATATCTATCTGCATGCATATATTATCTATATATCTATCTATATGTATATATTATCTATATATCTATCTATATGTATATGTTATCTATATATCTATCTATATGTATATATTATCTATATATCTATCTACATGTATATGTTATCTATATATCTATCTACATGTATATGTTATCTATATATATCTATCTACATGTATATATTATCTATATATCTATCTACGTCTATATATTATCTATATATCTATCTACATGTATATATTATCTATCTATCTATCTACAGGTATATATTATCTATCTATCTGTCTACAGGTATACGTATCTATCTATCTATTTACATGTATACATTATCTATCTATCTATCTATCTATCTATCTATCTATCTATCTATCTATCTATATATATATATATATATATATATATATCTACTCAATACATATTATATATTATCTATATATCTATCTACATGTATATATTATCTATATATCCATCTACATATATTATCTATATATCTATCTACATGTATATATTATCTATATATCCTTTACATGTATATATTATCTATATATCATCTACATGTATATATATTATCTATATATCTATCTACATGTATATATTATCTATATTATCTATATATCTATCTATATATTTATCTATATATCTACATATATCTATATATATTATATATCTATCTATCTACATATATTACATACATATATATATATATATATATATATATTATATATATATATATATATATATATATATATATATATATATCTACATGTATATATTATCTATATATCTATCTACATATATTATCTATATATCTATCTACATGTATATATTATCTATCTCTAGAGATGCTGCCTGCCAATCCACGAACAGGAAAAGTGGAGATTGCTTGCCAAAAAGAAAAAAAGAGAGGAAGATATATATTTTAAAAAAGTGTACTATTTGAAACTGCTAACAAAATTAATGTGGTGAAAAAGAGAAAACCAAAAACATTTCTGCAATCTCGAGAGAAATAAAAAAAAAGCATACAGATCCATTTTTTTTGTTTAGCAGTAGGTTGGCAGCACTGCATCTCACGTCACTGTCCATCCGTATATCCATCTATTTAGCTATACGATTATCTATCTAACCAACACTAGATCTATATATATTTCATTTGCATGAAAGAAAACCGAGACACTATGTGCATGACATTCACGATGGAAAGCAATCAAAATAAAACGAATCAAAACAACGCCACCCTTAACTTGAAAAAACCCAAAACAAAAAAAAAACAAAAAACAAAAACCCGCCACAAATAACAATCCACACATCCAACCTTGCATCTAACTCAACAAGTAATCAAACACACACACACACACACACTCACACACATACACACACATAACCACCACCCCCCAAAAAAACAACAACAAACAAACAAAACAAAAAACAACCAAAAGCAAAAACAAACCAAACCTAAAACAACTCTCCCCCCCCCCCCACCCTCCCCCTAAAACAATCCATACTGAAAGAGACAAAAAGCAACTACAAAACGACCATCCCGACCCCAACCCCGCCCCCAAAAAAAACAACAACAAAAAAAAACAAAAAACAAAAAACAAACCAAAAGAACCGAACCCGAGACAACTTTGTACGTAGACATGGGTGGGTGTGAGATGATAACCACTTATCAGACTAACGTGACATTCGTGGGAGACAGGTCGGTACGTCCCCTCTCATCTATTCAGTACGTTTTTTGAGAAATGAGCTGGGCATAATTTTAACTTTTTTTCTAGATCTGTTTGTGTATTTCATTTGCACAAAGTCTTTATAGAAAACAAAACGACACGATATCACATGGCGTGTGTGTGTAAAACGAATCAAAACTAACCCTTACCCTTTAACTTGAAAAAACCCAAAACAAAAAAAAACAAAAAACAAAATTCCACAAATAACAATCCAACATCCAACCTTTCCGAGTAATCACACACACACACGCTATTAACATGCTTGCAAACAAAAAACAACCAAAAAGCAAAAACAAACCAAATAAAAAACAACTCTCTCCTCTTATCAACAAGGTATGTCATGACGTGCTAACCCCGCCCCCAATTTATCAACAACAAAAAAACAAAACAAAAAACAGCCAAAAGAACCAAACAACTACGTACAGACTGAGATGATAACCACTTATCAGACTAACGTGACAAAATAATTCACATTTTGAGAAACCAACAACCCCTCCCCTAAAACGCCCTTTCCGTGCTACTTGGAGACACAACCTCTCCTCTTATGGTTCATTTGTTTGTTTGATTTGATTTACCCACATCCACAACTAAGGTGATCTCGGGGTTTTCGGTAGGTTTTTAAAAAAATTTTGCCCGGACTGCCCTGTAAACAGCCAAGGGATCTTTAACGTGCACAGCGTGTTGTGATCTGTACACGGGACCTCCTTTTTATTGTCCGTCTCCGATGGGACTAGGTGTCGATCCACCTACCTGGACCAGGTGGGTAGATTTTTGCTCGAAAAAACACGAGACAATTTTTCAACCGTTGGCGGGGCTCAAATTCGAACCCACTACCTCTTGGATGAGAGGCCGACACCTTGGCTATATTATCATCTGCTGGGCTGTAGGTATGGATGGCACAAGAAGTCGGACTGGCTAACGTGATGAGCTGGAATGGACCGCAGGTTTTGATTCCAGAATCGAAAGAAATTTTCGAGAACCCCGCCCCCCCCCCAACTTCAACAACAAAAGAACAAAAACAAACAAAACCAAAAAAGGGTCAAGGGGAATATAAATATGAATTGACAATAACTACAGTCAGTGCTGCAGCAGCGCCTTGAAGGTGCCGCCGACCATCCATCTATCTCTACCTTGTAAAGCCAGCCTCCATCTCCAATGCAAACGCCATGACAAATCCCCCGCAAAAGGGGATTTCCCTCACAGAGTCTGTTCTCGCCATCATCCAATTTCACCAGTTCATTCGACTTTAAAATCGAGGGGCATCACCCCCTTGATGGTGCCCATTAAACGGAATCGCCCAGTTAGCCAACGACAGACGTATCGTACCGGCGTAGCCTAGCAATCTCGTAGAACCTACCGTTTTATGTCTTTAACAGGTGAAAAATCTCTCTCCATACCTACCTCCCACACTCCAGCCTCCCCCCACCCCCACACAGCCTTTTGCCTGCCGCCTGCTAATGGGTTTCCGTCTCTTTCTTTATAATTCCAGACATACTGTTTCATATCCATTTCCAATCTCCAGGCATCTACCAGCTCCATTCTCCTCCTCCTCCTCCTCATACTTCCCATGTACCCTCCCCCTCCCCCCTCCATGTCCTCTTGCCACAGATTTCTCACCAGATGATTATTCATTTTCAGTCCTGGATATTTTGTATCTTCATCATTCTTCATTACTTTAGTCGTTGAACATAACATACCATTATTGTACACACAAAAACTATAACAGCTGGCTTTGCCTGCCATTCTCACCTGAGTTGCCCAGCTCACCTAGATCTAGATATGATCATTATTATTATTCCTACCATATAAATATAATTAAAATGAACTTACGTTTCTGTGCTCTTACACATTTTTTCCCGCTTGTTTATTTTTCGTCTACCCCCTTCTTCCTCGATTTCTTTCCAATGGCCTATCAACGTAATAATTATTACCAAGCTCTCACACTTCCCTCATGTTAATAAATCAAAGGATAGGCATACAAAAATGATATTTCCACCAAAGAAACCCATTCCACTTAAAATTCGGTCTCCCTCCCAACACTAATATAATACACGTTAGGACAGAAAATACAAACATAGACAAATTAACAGACAACACACGCACAAAGGATACACAAGGTACAGAAATGCACAAACAAGGATAAGACAGAGTAAAAAAAACACAACCCAACAAAGTATAAAAACACCCCCCCCCCACTCCTCCAAAACAAAAACCCCAAAACAACTCCTCTAAAACTTTATCTGATCTACTGCATGTCAAGCCCAGGTCTCTGTGTTTAACACATCAGACTGAAATCAGACACACAAGGACGTGCCGCTGTAATGCCGACTAAAGCTAACTGTCACGGACACACACGCAGATTGTTCAAACGGAGTTTTCGCTTATTTGTTCGTTTCGTTGCGATTCCCACCATCCACCATAAATATGCGATGATCCAGGGTTAATACGAGTTTGTTTCATGAAATTTGTCTCGGGTCTCAGGGGGCTCATGAAATTCACCACCTGATCTAAGGGGTGAATCAAGATTTAAAAAAAGAAAAAGAAAAGAAGTTGATCTATAATCTGTATCCTTGCACAAGTGGGTGGTGCGGCATCGGTTGTACATCCTCTGCTAACCACAACCGCTCACTTTCACGATGGTAATACGACGGAGTTGTAATTTTTGACAAGATAAATGTATAAGATTACGTCGTGTAATATAAATGGACATTTGTCAATTGGGACACACCCCCCCACCCCCCACTCAAAACAAACCCCAACAGCAAAATCAAGCGATACCCCCCCCCCATATCCCCCCCCCCCCCCCCCCAAACAAAAAACAAAACAAACAACAAACCAAAAAAAAAAAAAAAACACATAAAACCCACCCACCCATAACAACGAACAAACTTACTTCAGATGAACTGCAGCAGAACACAAAGAGTCACTCTCGGTACGGCCCGACAAAGCCGACCGGATCTGACCCTCGACGGATGAGTTCCTGGAGGACGCTGATGTGTCACCTCTGGCCTCGCTGCTTCCTTACGGAGTTTTAACTGTACGAAATGGAAGTGAAAAGACAAACAGAGAGTCAGCGAATGGGTGGTGGAACAGCCGCGCTAGGAGGATTCATATTACAGTCTAGACAGATCTAGAACATTGATGAAGCCAACGTGGTCAAGACTCTTATCATATCGGTAGTGTCTACATCAGACGTGAATAATATAAACATTGAAAAGGAGCAAAGGAAGAAGGCCAAGCACGAGTTGCCACCAACCGTCATCTCGATTTTGATTTGATTTTGATTGTTTGAATTTACCCACATCCACGGACTAAGGTCATCCTCAGGGGCTTCTAGGAAGGATATTTAATGTGACCCCGGACCGCCTCGGTGAACAGCCAAGGAAGGTCTCTAACGGGCACATAGAGTTCATGTGACATCTGCACGCGGGACCCTCCTTTTTTATTATAAATATTATCGTCCGTCCTTTCCGTCCGTCCTCCGATTGTGACCAGGCTGTCCGATCACCCTACCCCTAGTACCGGAGACCAGCATGGGGACGGGGGGGGGGGGGCAGCATGAACTCACGGACCTTTGGGTTGAGAGAGGTCGACACCTGCCTCTGGACTACCGAGTCTCCCTGCCGGTCTCGAGAACACGATTGCGTGACAGAAACTCTGTATAGACTAAAAGTGAGCAAGCATTGGAAACACGCGCCAGAGGGCACAACGTTTAAAATCCTCAATCAAATGCATAAAGGAGACAGGTCCACCAGATCACATTCCAAACTATTTCCAAACATACAAAAATCATAAGGTAGGCACACGCGACACGAGGTTATCATCGTGACAGACAAACACACACACGCACACACACAACCACAGACACACACACACACACAACCACAGACACAATCCAACTCATACAAACACTGCTTCTCTACCCAAGACCATCACCGAGTGGAACAATCTCCACACACTATATTAACTGCAGTACTTTCCACACCTTCACAAAAGGTGTACGTTTTACCAATGGATGTATGAATGTGCGACTGTTATTGTATCCGAGAATTTGCAGAAATGGACACATTTTTTGCCTCTTGCATCTTTAAAGATCCAGATCCAGTATAATCAATGACGTTTCTCCATCGATGATTCCAGGTGGCACACAGTAATTGAGTGTCTGCTCAGTGGAAACTCATTCCCTTGCTACAGGTACTTTCTACCCCCCCCCCCCCCCAAACAAAACAAAACCCCAACCAAGCGAAAAGCAACAGAAAACTGAGAAACATCCACAGAATAAAAATAGCCATAACCACCCCCCCCCCTCACAAAAACCAAAAGACATCACAAATAAACGCGTCAATAATATCCTTGGCAAAATAACACGTCTCTTGATACAATCAGACTTACGAAATCGCTTACGTGTAAGTGATTTTACCGGTGAAAAAAATACTTCCATCTTTAGGCAGCTGTCCATTTAAAAAGAAAACACATAGCTACCAACCTTTTCAATAAAAAACCCAACCCAGGCTGACCGTCGTAAACTTAGTCTAACTCGTATAACGGCCCGTAATATTCCAGAAAGCGTTGGTCATTTAATTTGAAGTAACAACACCTTTAAGTTAAAATAAAATAAACCAATTGCTGGCCTTTCTGGTGAAGTGCGACGGAAGTCTTGCAAACTCAGAATGGCGTCTCCGGACTTTCACCCAAATATCTCTAGTCTCTGTTTTAACTAAACATTAACCCCCCCCCACTCCCCCCAAAAAACAAACAAACAAAACAAGCAAACAACAAACAAACCAAAAAACCCAAAACCAAAAAACAAACCACAATTAAGCCTCATATCATAATATACGTATATACACTTTCAACGTAAATACAGACGTACGGACTAGAGAAAACAAACTCCCGTATCAAATGCGTTTTTTTTACGTACCGGTTGGCAGCTATGAAAATACATGAACATTTTAATTTATTACCCTTTATCATCAACATTCCATTATCAACACAAGACATGAAATCATTACGAGACTTCCAATCGATTGCTTCACTGAAATTTAACCCGTCCACCACAATATGTGGTGATCCCAGGCCAAATGACACAAAACAGCAAGATGAGAGCCTAGAGACACGCCGAAAGAGTGAAAGGAAAGACATGGGACCTACCCAGTAGCGTGGCTGCTACCAACCACCCACCCACCCGAGAATTCACATTTCAAGACGTAGGGCCCACTACTTGTGCATGTCTACCTTCAAATTGACTCACTGAGAATTGACTGGTTGTAAGTGTAGCACAGGCTACTTATCATCACAGTTTCACACACCAGCATTCGGGTCACGGTGTACAGACATGGCCAGCATTCGGGTTTCACCGTAGCTGCCTGTGACAAATGGTTGCTTAGCTGGTAGATGACCTGCCTGCTAAGTCCACCGTTGGTCTTAGATATCTGAGTCTGCCTACATGAACATACATAGTTTCGACCCGCCTCACTGTCAAGCGCCTTCTAAACCTCCGTTCAGCTCTGGAAATCTGTTCCTAAGGCATGCAGGGAGGATTTGAAATTACTTCGCTCTCAACCAGAAGGTCGTGGGTTCAAGGCCCGACGATTGTAGACTTTTCTCCATATTTTTCGAAAAAAGCTACCCCACCCCCCCCCCCCCCCCCCCCCCTTGTCCAGGATCGACACCTAGTCCCATCGGAGATTGGCCAGACGACAAAAAGGTAACGTCCCGTGTGCAGAATCACAACACATTCTGTGCACGTTAGAAGGATCCCTTGGCTGTTTACATGGCAGGTCCGGGCAAACTTAAAAATCCTACAAACCCCCCCCACCCCCCCCCCCGAGATCGCTTTAGTTGAGGATGTGGGTAAATCAAATCAAATCAAATTCTAAAAGGTCGCGGTGGCTGGTGCACAGTTGGTAGATCACCTGCCTGCCTAAGTCCACCCTTGGTGGAATTTCTAAACGATGCCTACATGTACATGGCCTTTGACCCACTGTGAGGCGGCTTTCCATCCTCCGTTCAAAGTTAAAAGCCATTTCTTGAGGCATGCTAGGGACATTACTCCTGTATTTCTCCATCTCCAGAAAGATTTGCGGGAGGAGTGTTGGGGGAAAGGGTGGGAAGTGGGTGATTTCATCGCAAAAAAAAAAAGAAGAAAAGACACAAACAAAAACAAAAGACCAAAAAAGACTCACAATTCAATTTCATACACAATAATAAATAGTAAAATGCACATCTAATGCTAATACCGTCCAGGTACTAAGTTGTGTGTGCAATGCACGTCTGATGCTCATACTGTTCAGGTACTAAGTTGTGTGTGGCAATGCACGTCTGATGCTCATACTATTCAGGTACTAAGTTGTGTGTGGCAATGCACATCTGATGCTCATACTGTTCAGGTACTAAGTTGTGTGTGGCAATGCACATCTGATGCTCCATACTGTCCAGGTACTAAGTTGTGTGTGGCAATGCACGTCTGGTGCTCATACTGTTCAGTACTAAGTTGTGTGTGGCAATGCACATCTAATGCTCATACTGTTCAGGTACTAAGTTGTGTGTGGGCAATCCACATCTGATGCTCATACTGTTCAGGTACTAAGTTGTGTGTGGCAATGCACATCTAATGCTCATACTGTTCAGGTACTAAGTTGTGTGTGGCAATGCACATCTAATGCTCATACTGTTCAGGTACTAAGTTGTGTGTGGCAATGCACATCTGATGCTAATACTGTTCAGGTACTAAGTTGTGTGTGGCAATGCACATCTAATGCTAATACTGTACAGGTACTAAGTTGTGTGTGGCAATGCACATCTAATGCTCATACTGTTCAGGTACTAAGTTGGTGTGGCAATGCACATATAATACTCCTTTCTTCAGGTACTAAGTTATTGTGTGGCAATGCATAAATAATAATACTGTTGGTACTAAGTTGTGTGTGCTTAAGCATCTGGTCTCATACTGTTCAAAGGTACTAAGTTGTGTGTGAAATCTTACCTTCAAGGCCGAATCCAAGGCCTTTGAATGGTTGAACGACTTGAGATGTCTGTCGTAAGGTGCTAGGATCTCTTTTCCTTGAGTTCGACCACATGATCTGTCTGTATCATGAACGATAAAAACAACAGAGGTAAAAAGTAAATTAAAAACAACGACGCCCCTTCCCCCAAAACCCAAAACAAACAACAACCCAACACAACCAAACCAAAAGAAAATATAGTAGGGATGGACAGGATAAGAAAACAAAAATGAAAAAAAAAAAAAAGAGGAGAGTCAACAAAGAAAACAACAACACATTGAAACCAAGAGCAATTCGACTCGTCTTAAATACACATAACTCACATCCATACTCCCGCAATGATCCCCTCGAAAAATAAAACAAAACAAAAACAAATCATAACCACTCCCTCCATAAAACAACAACAACAACAACAACAATAAAGAGACCAACTAAACAAATAACAAAATGAACAAAAGCTCCCGCCCCCCCCCAAACCATACACCCAAATAATTCCTCCAACAACAAAATCAAAATAACACCTCAAATCAAACCCAAAACTCGGGTACAGATTCGGGTATAAATATTAATTTAAGAAGAAAGAAAAAAACGGTTTTACCTTGCTGGGTGTGAAAGACTTGGAAACAGACTTCCTGCCCACCCACTGCATGACCTTGGACATGGCTCCTGTGGCTCCTGGGCTGCCTTCGTCGTTTGATGGACAGCATCTTGTCGGCCATACCCACCACCAACAGCTGGTCATCAGGCTGAAAAACAGCAAGTCAGCAAAGTTACTAATACAACAATAGGCAACCAAAAACGAGAGAGAGAGAGAAGAGAGAGAGAGAGAGAGAGAGAGAGAGAGAGAGAGAGAGAAGAGAGAGAGAGAGAGAGAGAGGAGAGAGAGAGAGAGAGAGAGAGAGAGAGAGAGAGAGAGAGGAGAGAGACAGAGAGAGAGAGAGAGAGAGAGAGAGAGAGAGAGAGAGAGAGAGAGAGGAGAGAGAGAGAGAGAGAGAGAAGGCGGGGGAGAGAGAGAGAGAGAGAGAGAGAGTAGAGAGAGAGAGAGAGAGAGAGGAGAGAGAGAGAGAGAGAGAGAGAGAGGAGAGAGAGAGAGAGAGAGAGAGAGAGAGAGAGAGGAGATGAAGAGAGAGAGAGAGGAGAGAGCAGAGAGAGAGAGAGAGAGAGAGAGAGAGAGAGGAGAGAGAGAGAGAGGAGAGAGAGAGAGAGAGAGAGAGAGGGAGAGAGAGAGAGAGAGAGAGAGAGAGAGAGAGAGAGAGAGAGAGAGAGAGAGAGAGAGAGAGAGAGAGAGAGAGAAGAGAGAGAGAGAGAGAGGAAGAGAGAGAGAAGAGAGAGAGAGAGAGAGAAGAGAGAGAGAGAGAGAGAGAGAGAGAGAGAGAGAGAGAGAGAGATGAGGAGAGAGAGAGAGAGAAGCAGCAAGAGAGAACGAGCGCGTGTCGCTGTCTCTTCTAGTCGTGCGCTACGCGCGCGTGCGGCTCTCGCTTACGCTGCCCCTGTCGACCACGCCCTGAAAAAACACACCCACACCGAAAACGTTTTGCGACAAAATTACCTACCACTGCAAAGATTACAGTGGCAGACGATTTATCATGGCCGAGATCTATCAATACCACGAGATTAATGTTACAAAACAGTTTCGTAAAAAGAAAAAAAAAAGGTTGCCCATGATGCGTGAAAACAATGCTCCGGTTGACGTATCAAAGTGGAGATGACAATGTTTACAATGTGTCTCGAGGAAAATTCAGAAATATACCGTTTAGGAACACAGTATGCAGTGTGTGGTATTGTTGCAGGTAGGGTGTCA
>JAXRKP010000844.1:7500-17500 GCA_037039925.1 Doris montereyensis
TATCAATGACGGCTCACGTAGTTGTATCGGTTGTATGACAAAACGGATCAATTTGATCGTGTTCTGTAAAGGATATTTTTATAATACATATTCACATTAGACTTTTACTTGGTTTTGAGAATTAAATAATAATGTAACATAAGAAAGACAGAAAAAAATCCCAAAGAAACATGAAAATACACGTCTCTTAACTGTTAGGTCTAAATCCCTGACGTATGATTGTAGGCAAGGATTATGTTTGGGTTTTTGTTGTTGTTGTTTACTTGTGAGAACATATTGCATAAAAGGTGTGTAGCTTTAATTGAAATGATTACTTGCTATTATGATCCTTATATATCTTATATATTTATTTTTATATTATTATCGTATATTATATAGATAATTGTTTCAATATTATTATATATATATATATATATATATATAAAGATAAACATAACGATGGATATATAGTCCACATCTCCACACAAATGTACAGTAGGCTCACCGACTTTACATAATCATGTATCCCCACCAGCAGGCCTTTTCATTCAAGTCCTTTTCAACTCCTGGGGGAGCATACAGTACAAGAACTTGTTACCCAACACGATTTCTCTGGCAAGATGTTCTTTACCTATAGCTGGATACTCATTCACACGTGAGTCAAGTGAGGGAAGAAGAGTGAAGTACCTTTCCTAAGAGTACAACGTTGTGAGGCGGGCTAAAAAAAGGCAAGGAGATCCTGTGCCAGCCGTGGGGTTTGAACCAGTGTCGCCGTGATTACAAGCTAACACCATTTCGTTTCAGTTACAACGCCTCAACAATGACGCATATATTATTATGTTCAATATTTCTTGGTAAAGAGTTTTATAAATATATGTACAATAATGTTACAGGTTTCTGACTCCATTCTTTTGTCTTATCCGTTGGTTCTCTACAGATGTTTCTAATTCTCTTGTCTTATCCGTTAGTTCTATACGGATGATGTTAGTAATAATTCTCTTGTCTTATCCGTTGGTTCTCTACGGATATTTCTAATTCTCTTGTCTTATCCGTTAGTTCTATACGGATGATGTTAGTAATAATTCTCTTGTCTTATCCGTTGGTTCTCTACGGATATTTCTAATTCTCTTGTCTTATCCGTTGGTTCTTTACGAATGTTTCTAATTCTCTTGTCTTATGAGTTGGTTCTCTACGGATGTTCCTTACCTTTCACGACAGCATCGACGTAATCCAAAGAGTTCACGGTCAGAGGCATGATTGACGAACTGAGTTTGAAATCCCTGTTTCCGTTTGGCACGAGCAAGAAAATTCTGGTATCTCTTTCTCTGACCATGTTATCACAGATGGCAGAGTCTCGAAACCCTCAACCATGACAGTCTGGAGAGGTCGAAATAGCCCAGCGGTCAAGGTGGCAATCTTGTTGATCAGAATTCCCCTTTGAAGATGCGGTGAATCTGGAGTTTACCCTTGAGCATGCGGTGTCCATTGCTGGAGTGGGCCTCGTCATCCATTAGTCGTTGGACCATGCCGGAAACGATTACAGATGCCTGTACATTTCGTTCCTGCAAAGGTGCATCGTGACATTTGGTTTTCTGGGGAACATCTGGGATTTCATTTGGATTCGACAAAGCAGCGTCCGAAAGAGCGACGCAATTCATCAGCACAAGAAAAAACAAAACACCCATTATAGCCATTGGCCGAAAAAAAGTTCACAGTGTTGAGTTTGAGAGTATGTCGTAATCCGGTGTTCTTCCTTAGATTCCTGCTACTGCTAGAATAATCCGTTGAAAGACATCCAGGTCGATCAGAGAAACGATAACATCCATCATTTTTGGGAGTTAATCCGTCGAATGAAATGCAAGATTGTTCACTACTCACCTGTGTGTTGATGAACGTTAGGAATCCAGACGATTCGGTGTTATCAGTGTTGCTGCTGTTGTCATCGTCGTTGTTGTTGGTGTTGTTGTTATTACACCTTGAACCGCGGCGGCGTGAATTCGACATGGCTCGCTTTGCTGTCCAAATGTCCGCTTATTGACACAAGTCAAACTCTCTAAGCTTTATCTAGGAAAAAGCCATCGAGGAGAGAAAAAAACGAAATCTGGAGACGAAATAGACAGAGTTTTAAGTAAAATCTCACAGGTGGTTACAACTCTTTGCACTTCGCGGAAATAGTGCACCTAGACCACTCTCTGTCTCTCTCTCTCTCTCTCTCTCTCTGTCGCTCTCTTTCCACCAGCTGATCAGCGAGACACGGTGATCGTCTGCGTGCGTCGACGAATTGTCGTCTGGTAGAATCGTTTCTCAACTCTCCCGATGCATGAGATTAGCCAAGCGTCGCAGTAAGGTAGACAGGACGGAGGTGGGGGGAAAGAGGTGACAAGGTGTGCTTGTGCGCTATGCGGATTCGGGTTATATTGAGACACCCTAGCCTATAGCAGCGGTGTTTGTCTCTTCTAGGTCTCAATCAGGGCTCTCTAACAGTTGGTCGCCTAGATTTGTGTGCATGAATATCCGATAAAAAGCTGGCGCTGTTATTCAGGGTAGATGGTATGCTGATCGCTCTACCTCCCCCCCCCCTCTCTCTCTCTCTCTCTCTTCTCTCTCTCTCTCTCTCTCTCTCTCTCGTCCTTTCCTTCCCCTCGCCGATGCCTTGCGAAGGAGCGACCCTAGGATAATATCATTATTCATAATATCACTTCGTTTTAAGTCGCCAGTTTGTTTACCTACCACGACGGTGTTCCCCGTCGATTTGAGTCTTTCATGGGATCACATTACTACTACCCTCACACCCTCTTTCTGTGACCTGCTGGACTAGAATAGCATACAAACGTCATCTTGATACACTATCGCTCGGCCACTCGTTGGAGGTCAACAAAGAAACGAGAAGAGAAGAAAAAAAGAAGGAAAATAAGAAAAAAAGAAAGAAAGAAAGAGAAAGAGAACAGAAGTGAAAAGGCCATTTTTAATACAAACACACACACACACATACACACACACACACACACACACACACACATAAACCCGTTACAAGGCAGACAAAAGAAACAAATGTGGTATTATTTTAGACATTATATTCTACTCTCCAAAAGGTTTGATCGGGGGGGGGGGGGGGTGGCGTTTTGTTCTGGGGGAAGGGGGTGGGACGGGAGGTGCTTCATTTGGTGTGTTTTTATTTTGTTCTGTTTATTGGTTATGGGAAGGGATCGGTTTGTATTTGAGAACATGTTTGAGTAGCTTGCCTTTTTCTCTCGTTTGTTTGTTATGGATTTTTTTTGTTGCGGAAGTGAGGGGTATTGTCGTTTTCTCCTTTTGTTTAGATTATTTCCATTTGTGTTCAAAAAAACGGTGTTGCATGGTGTTGTACGGTGTTGCATGGTGTTGTATGGTGTTGCATGGCGTTGTATGGTGTTGTATGATGTTCATGGTGTTGCATGGCGTTGTATGTGTTGCAGGCGTTGTATGGTGTTGTATGGTGTTGTATGGTGTTGTATGGTGTTGTATGGTGTTGTATGGTGTTGTATGGTGGTGCATGGTGTTGTATGGTGTTGTTGTATTGGTGTTGCAATTGTTGTTGCATGGTGTTGCATGGTGTTGTATGGTGTTGTATGGCGTTGTATGGTGTTGTATGATGTTGTGTGGTGTTGTGTGGTGTTGTACGGTGTTGTATGGTGTTGTATGGTGAATGGTGGTGTATGGTGGTGTATGGTGTTGTATGGTGGTGTTGTATGGTGTTGTATGGTGGTGTATGGTGTTGTACGATGTTGTATGGTGTTGTATGGTGTTGCATGGTGTTGTATGGTGTTGCATGGTGTTGTGTTGTATGGTGTTGTATGGTGTTGTATGGTGTTGTATATGGTGTTGTATGGTGGTTGTATGGTGTTGTATGGTGTTGTATGGTGTTGTATGGTGTTGATACGTTGGTGTTGTATGGTGTTGTATGGTGTTGTATGGTGTTGTATGGTGTTGTGTATGGTGTTGATGTTGTGTGGTGTTGTATGGTGTTACGGTGTTGTATGGTGTTGTACGGTGTATATGGTGTTGTATGGTGTTGTATTGGTGTTGTATGGTGTTGTATGGTGTTGTGTGGTGTTGTATAGTGTTGTATGGTGTTGTATGGTGTTGTATGGTGTTGTATGGTGTTGTGTTGGTGTTGTGGTGGTGTGGTGTTGCATGGTGTTGTATGGTGTGTTGGTGTTGTATGGTGTTGTTGTATGGTGTTGTATGCCGTTGTATGGTGGAATCATGTACGTGTGTTGTATGGTGTTGTATGGTGTTGTATGGTGTTGTAGTGGCGTTGTATGGTGTTGTATGGTGTTTGCAATGGTGTTGTATGGTGTTGACGGTGTTGTATGGTGGTATGTTGTATGGTGTTGTATAGTGTTGTATGGTGTTGTATGGTGTTGTACGGTGTTGTATGGTGTTGTATGGTGTTGTATGGTGTTGTATGGTGTTGTATGTTGTATGGGTTGTATGGTATGGTTGTATGGTGTTGCATGGTATTGTATGGTGTTGTATGGTGTTGTGTGGTAATTGTGTATTGTTGTATGGTGTTGTATGGTGTTGTATGGTGTTGTATGGTGTTGTATGGTGTTGTATGGTGTTGTATGGTGTTGTATGGTGTTGTTGGTGCTGTATGGTAGTTTTATTGTATGTGTTGTATGGTAAGTGTTGTATGGTGTTGTATGGTGTTGTGTTGGGTGTTGTATGGTGTTGTACGGTGTTGTATGGTGTTGTAGGGTGCTGTGTGTTGTATGTATTGTAGGTTGTTGTATGGTGTTGTATGGTGTTGTACGGTGTTGTATGGTGTTGTATGGTGTTGTACGGTGTTGTATGGTGTTGTATGGTGTTGTATGGTGCTGGTGATATGGTGTTGTATGGTGTTGTATGGTGTTGTATGGTGTTGTATGGTGTTGTATGGTGTTGTACGGTATATTTTCATAGTGTTGTATGGTGTTGTATGTACGGGTGTTGTATGGTGTTTGTATACGGTGTTGTATGGTGTTGTACGGTGTTGTATATTAAGTTGTACGGTGTTGTATGGTGTTGTATGTTGTATGTTGTTGTACGTGTTGTATGTATATGTTGTACGGTGTTGTATGGTGTTGTTGTACGGTGTTGTATGGTGTTGTGTGGTGTTGTATAATGGTGACTGTGTGGTGTTGTACGTGTTGTATGTTGGTGTACAGACATGGTGTTGTATTTGTATAGTTGATGTTGTTGTATAGTGGTGTTGTGTTGTATGTGTTGTATGGTGGTTGTATGGTGTTGTACGGTGTTGTATGGTGTTTATATGGTATGTTTTGTATAGTGTTGTATGTTGTACGATGTTGTATGGTGTTGTATGTTGTGTCCGTGTTGTATGGTGTGTACGGTGTTGTATGGTGGTGTATGGTGTTATGGTGTTTACGGTGTTGTTGCATGGTGTTGTATGATGTGTGTGTTGTATGGTGTTATATGTGTGTACGGTGTTGTATGGTGTTGTATGGTGTTGTACGATGTTGTATGGTGTTGTATGGTGTTGTATGTGTTGTATGGTACACATGGTGTTGTATGGTGTTGTATGGTGTTGTATGTATGTGTGTTGTATGGTGTTGTATGGTGTTCCATGGTATGTTGTGTTGTATGGTGTTGTATGGTGTTGTATATGGTGTTGTACGATGTTGCATGGTGTTGTATGGTGTTGTATGGTGTTGTATGTATGTGTTGTATGGTGTTGTATGTATGTGCTGTACGGTGTAGGTATGTGTTGTATTGTGTTGGTGTTGTATGGTGTTGTATGTGTGTGTACGTGTTTGTATGTGTTGTGCATGGTGTTGTATGGTGTTTTATGTTGTGTGTGTATGGTGTACGTGTAACGTGTTGCATGGTGTTGTGTGTGTGTGTGTACGTGTGTTGTATGGTGTTGTATGGTGTTGTATGGTGTGTATGTGTGTGTATGGTGTTGTATAGTGTGTGTGTGTATGGTGTGTACGTGTTGTATGGTGCTGTACGTGTTGTATGGTGTGTACGTTTGTGTGTGTACGTGTTGTGTTTGTATGTTGTATGGTGTGTACGTGATGTATGTGTGTACGTGTATGGTGTTGTACGTGTTGTACGGTGTTGTACGTGTTGTATGGTGCTGTACGTGTGTATTGTATGTGTTGTGTATGTGTGTGTTGTATGGTGTTGTATGGTGCTGTACGTGTGTTGTATGTGTGTTGTATGTGTGTAGTGTGTGTGGTGTTGTGTGTGTGTACGTGTGTGTGTGTACGTGTTGTATGGTGTAGTACGTGTTGTACGTGTGTGTGTGTGTGTGTGTTGTGGTGTTGTGGTGCTGTATGTGTTGTACGGTGTGTATGTGTTGTATGGTGCTGTACGTGTTGTATGTGTGTATGGTAGGTGTGATGGTTGTGTTGTGTTGTGTTGTAGGTGTGGTGTATGTGTTTGTGTTGTGTGGTATGGTGTTGTGTGTTGTATGTGCTGTACGTGTTGTGTGTGTGTATGTGTATGGAGGTGTGTGTGTGTGTACGTGTGTATGTGTTGTATGGTGTTGTACGTGTTGTGTGTGTTGTATGGTGTGTGTACGTGTTGTATGTGGTTGTATGTGTTTGTAGGTGTTGTATGGTGCTGTATGTGTGTTGTATGTTGTGTGTACTGTGTATGTATGTGTGTGTGGTGTGTACGTGTTGTATGGTGTGTATGGTAATGTACGTGTTGTATGTGTAATGTGTGTGTGTGTGTGTATGGTGTGTGTACGGTTGTATGTATGTTGTATGGTGTTGTACGTGTTGTACGGTGTTGTATGGTAATGTATGTGTTGTATGTATGTTGTGTTGTATGGTGTTGTACGTGTTGTATGGTGTTGTATGGGATGTTGTGTGTTGTATGTATGTGTACCTGTGTTGTATGGTGCTGTACGTGATGGACAGTGTTGTGTATGTGTGTTGTATGGTGCTGTACGTGTTGTGTGTTGTATGGTTGTACATGTGTTGTACGTTGTATGTGTACCTGTACGTGTTGTACGTGTTGTATGGTACTGTACGTGTTGTATGGTGTTGTATGGTGTGTACGTGTTGTACGTGTTGTATGGTGCTGTATGTTGTATGGTATTGTACGTGTTGTATGGTGTTGTACGTGTTGTATGTGTGTGTATGTGTGTACGTGTGTATGTGTGTGTATGGTGTTGTATGTGTTGTATGGTGTTGTGTGTATGTATGTACGGTGTTGTATGTGTTGTTGTGTTGTACGTGTTGTATGTGTGTATGATGTGTGTACGTGTGTGTGTATGTGTGTGTTGTATGTATGTATGTGTGTACGTGTTGTATGTGTGTGTGTATGTATGGTGTGTTGTATTATTGTGTGAGTGTGTTGTACGTGTGTATGTTGTGTGTTGTACGTGTGTGATTGTTGTGTGCTGTGTGTGTGTATGTATGTACTGTGTGTGTGCTGTGTGTATGTACGTGTGTATGGTGTGTGTGTATGTGTGTACGTGTGCTGTACGTGTGTACGTTGTGTACGTGGTGTTGTACGTGTTGTATGTGTGTACGTGTGTACGTGTGTACGTGTTGTATGGTGTGTACGTGTATGTATGTGTTGTACGTGTTGTATGGTGTGTATGTATGATTGTGTGTACGTGTGTATGTACACGATTGTTGTACGTGTGTGGTGTATTACGTGTTGTATTGTATGTATGTATGATTGTATGTATGTACGTGTGTACGTGTTGTATATGTTGTACGTGTGTATGTTGTACGTGTTGTGGTATTATGTACGTGTTGTATGGTGTTGTTGTTGTGTACGTGTGTATGTTGTACGTGTTGTATGGTGTATGTATTGTTGTATGTATGTATGTGTTGTACGTGTGTACGTATGACGTTTGTGTACGTGTGTATGGTGTATGGTTGTGTTGTACGTTGTGTATGTATGTTGTGTTTGTGTATGTATGTATTGTGTTGTACGTGTTGTACGTGTATGTATGGTGTTGTATGTACGTGTGTACGTGTTGTATGTTGTACGTGTGTGTATGGTGTTGTACGTGTTGTATATATGTGTTGTACGTGTTGTATGGTGTTGTACGAGTATGATTGTTATGTTGTATGGTGTTGTACGTGTTGTGAGTGTGTGTTGTATGGTGTTGTATGTACGTGTGTAAGTATGATTGTATGTACGTGTTGTATGGTGTTGTATTGTTGTACGTGTATATGGTGTTTGTACGTGTTGTATGGTGTGTTGTATGATTGTGTTGTACGTGTTGTACGTGTTGTACGTGTTGTGTGTTGTACGTGTTGTACGGTTTGATGTACGTGTTGTACGTGTTGTATGGTGTTGTACGTGTTGTACGTTGTTGTTGTGTATGTGTACGTGTTGTATGGTGTTGTGTATGTTGTACGTGTGTTGTACGTGTTGTACGTGTTGTACGTGTTGTATGGTGTTGTACGTGTTGTATGGTGTTGTACGTGTTGTACTGTGTATGGTGTTGTACGTTGTTGTATGGTGTTGTACGTGTTGTACGTTGTTGTATGGTGTTGTATGGTGTTGTACGGTGTTGTATGGTGTTTGTGTTGTACGTGTTGTATGGTGTTGTACGTTGTTGTATGGTGTTGTACGTGTTGTATGGTGTTGTACGTTGTTGTATGTTGTTGTACGTTGTTGTACGTTGTTGTGGTGTTGTACGTGTTGTATGGTGTTGTACGTGTTGTATGGTGTTGTGGTTGTATGTTGTGTTGTATGGTGTTATGTACGTGTTGTATGGTGTTGTACGTTGTTGTATGGTGTTGTATGTTGTTGTATGGTGTACGTGTTGTTACGTAGTGTTGTATTGTGTTGTACGTTGTGTTGTACGTTGTTGTATGGTGCTGTACGTGTGTTGTTGGTACGTGTGTTGTATGGTGTTGTACGTTGTTGTATGGTGTTGTACGTGTGTTGTATGGTGTTGTACGTGTTGTATGGTGTTGTACGTGTTGTATGGTGTTGTACGTTGTTGTATGGTGTTGTACGTTGTTGTACGTTGTTGTACGTGTTGTATGTTGTTGTACGTGTTGTACGTGTTGTACGTTGTTGTATGTTGTTGTATGGTGTTGTACGTGTTGTACGTTGTTGTACGTGTTGTATGGTGCTGTACGTGTTGTACGTTGTTGTATGGTGTTGTACGTTGTTGTATGTTGTTGTACGTTGTTGTATGGTGCTGTACGTGTTGTATGTTGTTGTACGTTGTTGTATGGTGTTGTATGGTGTTGTATGGTGTTGTATGGTGTTGTACGTTGTTGTACGTTGTTGTATGGTGTTGTACGTGTTGTATGGTGTTGTACGTTGTTGTGTACGTGTGTATGGTGTTGTATGGTGTTTGTTGTGTATGGTGTTGTACGTGTTGTACGTTGTTGTACGTTGTTGTATGGTGTTGTACGTTGTTGTTACGTTGTTGTATGGTGTTGTACGTGTTGTACGTTGTTGTACGTTGTTGTATGGTGTTGTGTTGTACGTTGTTGTATTGTGCTGTACGTGTTGTACGTTGTTGTATGTTGTTGTACGTGTTGTACGTTGTTGTACGTGTTGTATACGTTGTTGTACGTTGTTGTACGTTGTTGTACGTTGTTGGTGTGTTGTACGTTGTTGTATGGTGTTGTACGTTGTTGTATGGTGTTGTACGTTGTTGTACGTGTTGTATGGTGCTGTGTGTTGTACGTTGTTGTGTTGTACGTGTTGTACGTTGTTGTATGCTGTTGTGTTGTACGTTGTTGTATGGTGTTGTATGTTTGTTGTATGGTGTTGTACGTTGTTGTATGGTGTTGTACGTTGTTGTATGGTGTTGTACGTTGTTGTATGGTGTTGTGTTGTTGTACGTTGTTGTATGGTATTGTGTTGTACGTTGTTGTATGGTGTTGTACGTGTTGTACGTTGTTGTATGGTGTTGTACGTTGTTGTATGGTGCTGTACGTGTTGTACGTTGTACGTTGTTGTATGGTGTTGTACGTTGTTGTACGTGTTGTATGGTGTTGTACGTTGTTGTACGTTGTTGTATGTACGTGTTGTATGTACGTGT
>JAXRKP010000844.1:25000-27500 GCA_037039925.1 Doris montereyensis
GGCCCCTTGTTGCAGTCATTACTATTACAGCAAAGTTTGAAAAGTATTGGCTTGCCGCTTCAGCCATTACTCTTACAGCAAAGCTTGAAAAGTATTGGTTTCTGTCTTCAACCATTACTCTTACAGCAAAGTTTGAATAGTATTGGTTTCTGCTTCAGCCATTACTCTTACAGTAAAGTTTGAAAAGTATTGCTTTCCTGCTTCAGCCATTACTCTTACAGTAAAGTTTGAAAAGTATTGGTTTCTGCTTCAGCCATTACTCTTACAGTAAAGTTTAAAAAGTATTGGTTTCCCATTTCAGCCATTACTCTTACAGCAAAGTTGGAAAAGTATTGGATCTCCTGTTTATACATATTCATTACTCTTACAGCAAAGTCTGAAAAGTATTGGATCCATTTTTACAGCAAATTAATTAGCCATTTTCCAGTCATTACTATTACAGCAAAGTTTGAAAAAGCATTGGATCCCAAAGTTTTTTTTCAGTCACTATTACAGCAAAGTTTGAAAAGTATTGGCCCCTTGTTCCAGTCATTACTATTACAGCAAAGTTTGAAAAGTATTGGATCCATTTTTCCAGTCATTACTATTACAGCAAAGTTTGAAAAGTATTGGATCCCCTTTTAAGTCATTACTTTTATAGCAAATTTTGAAAAGTATTGAAAAGTATTGGTTTTTCAGTCATTACTTTTACAGCAAAGTTTGAAAAGTATTGAATCCCTTGTTTCAGTCATTGGAGTTTGAAAAGTATTGGCCATCCTTTTTCATTCATTACTTTTACAGTAAAGTTTGAAAAGTATTGGTCCCCTGTTTCAATCATGACTATTACAGCAATGTTTGAAAAGCATTGGATCCCTTTTCACTCATTTTTTTACAACAAAGTTTGAAAATATTGATCCCTTTTTCATTCTTTACCCTTACAGCAAAGTTTGAAATGTATTGGATCCTTTTTCATTCATTACTTTTACAGTAAAGTTTAAAAAGTATTGATCCCCTTTTCATTCATTACTCTTACAGCAAAGTTTGAAAAGCATTTGATCCCTTTTTCATTTATTACTTTTACAGCAATGTTTGAAAAGTATTGGATCACTGCTTCATTCATTATGTTTACGAGCAAAGTTTAAAAGTATTGGATCCTGCTTCATTCATTACTCTTACAGCAAAGTTTAAAAAGTATTGGATCACTGCTTCATTCATTACTCTTACAGCAAAGTTTTAAAAGTATTGGATCCCTGCTTCATTCATTACTTTTACAACAAAGTTTGAAAAGTATTGGATCACTGCTTCATTCATTACTCTTATAGCAAATTTTGAAAAGTATTGGATCACTGCTTCATTCATTACTCTTACAGCAAAGTTTGAAAAGTATTGCATCCTTTTCATTCATTACTTTTACAAACAAACTTTCCATACAATTGAAGGTCAAATTGTCAGTCAAGAATACAAGGAGCAAAACCCAGTTCTCCGAACAGGAGGAGAAGAGCTGTGTTGATAATAGGACTTACTTGACTTACTTGTACCCCGGGTGGGGCATGCGTCACCAATGAAGCCTCTCACTGCACTCTGTCCTGTGCCACCACCTCTATCCGGATAACAGGAGTGGCTCTATAAAGTTGGAAAAGCCGGAAAATAAAAATAAATTTTGATACGCTTGTAGCAACGTTGACTATCTATTATTTTGATTAAACCAAAATCATTTTCCCATCTAACTTTCTTGGCCAGGTTTCATGGCCTAATTATCATCAAACAAGCTGGTAGTCCATTTCGAGTATACAGCAGCGAAGGACGATTCTTTGAAGAGAGTGTTCAAAGATGGACACTTTTGAATCGACATGCAAAGTGATGAAATCTGTCAACATGTGTGGGCCTAATGTTTTAATCCTGTCATATTCGAACTAACTTTCACACCCCCCCACCACCAATTCCATTTCTACCAATACCATATATAAGGTATACAAAGATCTACACACAGAGCAGATACACGTATTTTCCATTTCCACCTCTATGGTTGTTTGTGTTTATTGTTATTTTTGTGAGTCTATTTGCTTGTTGTGTGAACTATTATAGATGCTTATTAACCCTTTGTTCCTCACAAACCCTGCCTTACTATATACAGCCTTTAAACTTTCATGTGGAGGAAATAACTCCATCAAATTGATTACTGATGAGTTCTAAAAACAATTAATCAATATGTGATTCGGATTGCACAATACATACACGATTAGGACCCGAAATATACAAAGAGCTGAAAAATAGTATATGATGTTGTATGGGTTCTTATAATTATTATGTAGCACATAATATCCCAAAGTGAATGAAGGTGAAAAATGAAAGTGTAAAAGCACATGAATGCACATTGCAGACTGTTTGAACCCGAATCGCGTCTCTTTTTCTTAAAATTAGACCTGAAATGTCATCATAGATATATATTTCTTTATCTTTACTCTCAATTCCATCAATGTATTACCCATTTTTTATCATTGTCACCATCCTTCCTTTGTAG
>JAXRKP010000844.1:32500-45000 GCA_037039925.1 Doris montereyensis
CAAACTGTCAGCTGGTGGTTGAAAACCTAGACATATCCATTAGCAACAGGTTGCACAGGAAATCAAATCCCAAACCCATTGTTACAAGTTAGTTTTTATTTATGTTGAATGATCTTGCGATGTCACAGACCGTCTGTACAAAAGACTTGAATTATCTAGAGCCTGTCTATGAGTCTCTCTCTCTTCGCGTCACCTGGTTCATTGTCATCGTGTTATTTGAGCTAAAGAGAGACTCAAGCGTGTCCTTTGTAATACATTATCATCTTCTGCGAAGCAATGAATAACAAGAGAATAATAATTAATAAATGCAGCAGCCAAAAAAATATCGTGCTCTTCAATAAAACAAACAAATTAATTTAACAGAGGAGATAGAACCTTGAATAATTATTTCAACCTTCACAATAATTATAAGGCAACGTGGAATAAATGATAGAAGTGTAAATGCTTTTTATGCTATCAATAAGGTCACATTAAAGACAGGGGTGTAAGGAGCGGATGTGGGGGTATGAGTGTGCAGCAAGGTGGTAGTGGCACAGAAGTAAAGGAAACATTACAAGCCTGGCTCAGGTGTTTTCTGTCGCATTGTCACAATCTGCTGTGGTGCAGAAATTGTTGGCATGCTGACAAATCCCGTATCATCGAAGTCACCTCTCCCTCTGACTCTTTCCTCTTTCTATAAGTCCGTCTGTCCCGGTCTCTGTGTCTCTTTGTCTGTCTTTCTCTGACTCTTTGACTCTCTGTCTGTTTGTCTGTCTGTCTGTCTGTCTGTCTGTCTGTCTGTCTGTCTGTCTGTCTGTCTCTCTCTCTCTCTCTCTCTCTCTCTCTCTCTCTCTCTCTCTCTCTCTCTCTCTCTCTCTCTCTCTCTCTGACGTTTTATGTCTCTCTATCCCTCTATAAGTCCCTCCTGTCTTTCTCTCGTCTCTCTGCCTTTGTCTCTCTATTGTCTCTCTTCTTATAATTCTCTCATTGTCTTTCTCAACACTTACTCTCCCTCTTCCTGTCTGTCTGTGTCTCTCCTCACTTGTGTCTGTTTTTTGTGTGTGTGTGTGTGTGTGTGTGTCTGTCTGTGTGTCTGTTTTTCTATCTGTCTTTCTGTCTGTACATTATTTTCTCTCTATATCTGCACTTCCCCTGCTACACCGCTGTCTGATTTTGTGTTTCTGTCTGTATGGTTGTGTGTTTCTCTCTGACTAAGTCTATCTCATTTAATTTGTCTGCATCTCTGTGGCGGTGTCTGTCGATATTTTAAGCGATTTCTGTGCCCCCATTCTGTACCCCTTTTGTTAGTCAGTCTGTCTCTCCATCTCTCTGTCTGTTGGTCTGACTGTCTGTCTGTCCGTCTGTCTGTCTGTCTATCTGATCTGTCTGTCTGTCTCCCCCCCTCTCTCTCTCTCTCTCTCTCTCTCTCTCTCTCTCTCTCTCTCTCTCTCTCTCTCTCTTCTTCTTCTTCTTCTTCTTCTTCTTCTTCCTCGTCATGCAGAAAGAAGGGGAGAACTCCTTACACTTTAGTGGTGGGAGCTTAACATCGGTATAAGTGGGAGAAGGGAGGTAAATCTCATCGACAGACGAAACGCAGGTTTGTTTAACATGAGGGAGAGTGGTGAGGGTGGGTGGGGCGGGGGGGGATAGCTAGGGAGGACTTAAAACAAGCACAAGAGCTCTTAAACCGCCTGCATACTGAATTCCATTGACCCAAATTTTGGGGACCGGGACTGAATGGAATGTCATCGCCAAAGCAGACATAGAAGTTCTTTTGTCTGGGCTGATGAAGGTAGGGAGAACAAATAGCCTTCTTGTTCTTATCACACTTTGTATTTGTAATTGCCAGTGTAGAAATGGTGATGTGTAAATACTTTTTTTTTTTTTGGTGTCAATATATAAAAGCTTTCCTCCTTCTGGTCTGTCCGGTACCTAGGTTTTTTTTGTGTATTTTGTTTCATTGTATGTGCCTAAATTGCCATTTTCTTCGTTTTTCCCGGAATCAAAATTTATAAAGCTAAAGAAAAGACGAACGGCCCATTTCAATGTTACATGTGTTAGGCATCTTATCCCTACTTTGACTTCTTTAACACAGCCTTGTTATAATTACATGGGGGACATGAATGAAAACGTTGCTCCTTGAGGATAAGAAGATGGATAGGCCCCTTTTCATTTTTGTAGTTGACAGGGGATTCGGTAGTACAGAGGCAATGTGTCGGCCTCTCAACCCAAGGTATTGGGTTCGAGCCCCGCCGATGGTTGAAAAATTGTCTCGAGTTTTTTCGAGCAAAATCTACTCCCCACCCCCACCTGGTCCAGGTAGGTGAATCGACACCTAGTTCCGTCGGAGACGGATGATAAAGAAGGTCCCGTATGCAGATCACAACACTCTGTGCACGTTAAAGATCCCTTGGCTGTTTACAGTGCAGTCGGGGTAAAAATAAATAAGAATCCGAAAAAAACCCGAGATCACCTTAGTTGTGGATGCGGGTACATCAAATCAAATTTTAAAAATCAAATAAAAATTGTAGCTTGTATTAGAAATTCTAATAAAATAACGCTTTTTGATTGACATATTGGATACAATGATCGCTACGCGTGTTTTATACACACAAAAAAAAACAACAGCATCATTCTACTTCTTTGCATACTGTGTTGATTTTCACTAAAAAAAATACAGAAACATTTGAAATTCTTTTCAACACGCTGTTTATAAGAGAATGTTAAGCGCTCACCCGGCTTTAGGGTAGACCCACACCGGCGTCGGGCCCGACGGTCAGACCGGACATATTTCCGTGGGAAAAAAAATGCAACCCGGCTCATTAGTAGTGTCAGGTAACAAAAAACGACGATCCGCCCACACCGAAACCCAACGTCCCAGAGCCGACTTTTAAGGAAAAACCTATAAAATTGTCTCCCATTTCGCCCGACAGACGGCGTGGAATGAACACGTTCTTCCTAAAAAGTCGGCTCCGGGACGTTGGGTTTCGGTGTGGGTGGATCGTCGTTTTTTGTTACCTGACACTACTAATGAGCCTGGTTGCATTTTTTCCCACGGAAATATGTCCGGTCTGACCGTCGGGCCCGACGCCGGTGGGGTCTACCCTTACAAAGAGAATAAAAAAGTGAATGTCTATGAACTACTGTAAAAAAACCCCACAAAAAGCGTTACGTGAGTTAATTTTTTATTGTTGTTGTTACGTCTGCTACATCTTCAAATGTTAAAGTCCAAAATTTGCATTTAGAGTCAAATTTGTTTTATAATCATGCTCGTTGTCTGCAAATGCAAAACCTGCATAGCTAGCAGGTAAACCCGGATAGCCGCGTATGGGAGGATATGTTGGGCAGTAAAGTTATTGGCGAAAGGGATAATACAAAGGAGCCACAGTGGAGTGAAGGCAAATGTGAAAGAAAAAAAAAACGACAATAAGTGACAACTCCACCAATAAAGACAGAACACACACGTGACGTTTTGGGTATAACCCTTCGTCAGACAACAAACGAAAAACATATCTGGAATCTAGATCTAGATATAAACACTAATGCGAAAGGGGTAGCATACTTTCCTAGTTACAAAGAACGTCTTCATATGAAACAAACTCAGGCTGTGGCTTTCCAGTGCTTACTGACTAAGTAATCAAGCTGCCGGACTGGGGATCATGAGGTCTCAATTTCGAATCCTAGTAAAACTAGGCCCCGACGTTCAGTTCCTTGGGAAAGATACTTAACAATGACGTGTCTTTACCCTAATCTACCCACATGCAAATGGGTACAAGCACTAACTTGGGAATTAAAACCTGCGTCAGGGTAGTGTCCTGGCCAAGATGTGATTATTGTCACCTGTTCTGTTTCACGCTTCAGAAACCGGGATAAACTCGGCTCTACGGGCCGTAAAGGCCTTGAAGGAACTTTCCCTTACTTTGACAACTGTTGTAATTGTACACTGTGATTTATATAACGAAGGTTTGGCAGTCACAGGGGATGCTTTCCCTAAACTGATAAATTTGCAATAGCTAACAGTAAAGTTGTTAATATCAGCAATAGATCTTATGGACAAGAGAGAGTCAGATTGTAAATCTTATCTCCGTTGTCTTTTACCACGGTGACTGTCCTTGTCATCATCATATCATCATCATCATCATCATCATCATCATCATCATCATCATCATCGTCATCGTCATCGTCATCGTCATCATCATCATCATTATTTCGTGACTGGTCAACAATCATGATTTGCCTCCGCCATCTGTAATTCTGTCCCCCAATGCAAACGACAGAAGCTCTCGAGGAATTCTCTAAGGTCCTTGTCGATTTGGTCAACAGATAATGTGAGGAGCTGCCCGCCTCTGCCTCTGTGTCGAACTTTGTGTTTTGGCTACTACCACAAGTCGATCTCATGACCGACGTCATTAGTGCTTCGCCGACAGTGTGGCTACTGAGCCTCAAGTTAGTGTCTAGCGATCGTTTCTGTGATGTTAGGAAGTTTATCACACAAAGCATTTCTTGTGACTCGTTGTTGTCATCTGGTGCTTTTCACAACTCACACCTTCTTCGTTTAGGTAACATCTAATTTCCCCCTGAGTGCTTGAGTTAGTTCAATGTTTCAGATCCATACAGGTTCGAGTACGGTGACTAGGCAAGGAGTCGGCCTGTCAACCAAAACGTCGTTGGTTCAAGCCCGCCGATGGTTTAAAAATTATCTCGAGTTTTTTTCCAGTCAAATCTATGCCCCATCCCCCTTTCTCTCCTGCTACATGTAGGTAGATCGACACCTAGTCCCATCGGAGACGGACGATGAAACGGAGGTCGTGTGTGCAGATCACAAAAATATGTGCACGTTGAACATCCCTTGACTGTTTACAAGGCAGTCCGGGAAAAAAAAACCCATTAACAATCCCAACAAACCCCCCCCCCCCTCAAATCGCCTTAGTCGTGGATGTGGTGGGTAAATTAAATGAAATCAGAATCTACACAAGATTATCATTTTCACTGTTGCTCTGAAGAAGTCGATTTTGACCTTATCGACCATATTTGACTCCCTGCTTACATCTAATTTTCACAGGGCTGTCCACATCTTACCTGTCCTGACGACGCTGACATCTTTGGAGCAGGAGTTATGTTGGTCCACATTTCTAAATACATGACGCTCCTCGTCACTCAGACCTCAGAAAATGGAAGATTGACACTATGATAGATTGAAGCTGAGAAATTGACACTATAAAGGTTTGACACTAAGAAAGATTGACACTATGATGATAATTGAAACTATGAGAAATTGACACTATAAAGGATTGACACTAAGAAAGATTGACACTATGATAGATTGAAACTATGAGAAATTGATGCTATAAAGTATTTACACTAAGAAAGATTGACACCATGATGATAGATTGAAACTTTTGTGTCTCAAACTGTGTCTTGGGTTGCAACACTGGCTCCAGAATAGAAGATAACATTTTCACGTTTGTCATAATGTCACATTGCCCCAGAAGAAGTAACCAGGCTTACGTTGTTTATTTTCAGGGGGTTTTTCTTCGGGCTATGGCATAAACTCAGTGAGAACTCAGGCTGTTCACCAATCCTTTGGACAAGGAAATAAACAAACTCACGGTCATCAACGAGTGTAACAGTTTTTCCCAAAAATTTTGCAACGAACTACAACATAATCTCATTCCAAAGTCTATGATTTTTTGGACTTTCACAGAATAAACAAACTCAATGAACTAAAACATGCTGAATTGAAAATGCGCTCTGCAGAAACTTTCACAATGAACTAAAACATAACCTAGAAATTGAATTGAAAACTATAAAATCAGAGATCTGACGTCAGAATAACATTAACGCAAAGCATTATACAAAAACCCTCACTCCCACCTGTAAGAAGACCTGATTCAATGTCTTCTTCCGCTAGATTATTATTGTTTTAAAATTTGTTTCAAATAAAATAACTTTATTTATTTTTGTTGCTCTCACATAAACCTATATTGCACAAACAAGACGTATTGTGACAGTTTCAATTCTGTTGAACGCAGAGGGAAAATGGGACGAGTTGATGTCGATTACCTGAAAATAAAAATAAAAAAATATTATAATCGTGTGCCTAGATTAGAATTGCTTGCTATTTGAAATATAGATAACCCATTGATTGGAGATTAATAGAAGTACAATTAATATTGTTCGCTATTCACAGGTCCTCAACATCACACATGTCTGATGATTCGCGACGTCAGAAGATAGAGCAGACAACAGAATGACAGGAAGGCGTTAATAAGAAATCACACTGTGTTGTAAATGTGCAAGATTGCAGACATTTATCTTTATATTAAAAAGATTTATATCTAAAACGTTATGTGTTTTTCTGTCTTTTTTTGTGTGTGTAGAGTTGTTACATATTATTGTCGTTTATCTCTCTTGACGTAATGTTACTGCGACTTCTTTTGGATTTTCGTTCCCCTGATGAGGCAAGGCAGACACTTAATCATACTAAATGAAACCCTAACATATCATATAGTCATATTATGGTGAATGATAGAGGAAGACAATATAAAGATAACGATGGTTCTGTATTTAGTAATCCCACACAAGTGCAAACTCAACGACAGCAGGAGATTTAATTCTTCTAAACTTCCTGGGCAGCATACAGTACAGCAGCCTGCTAGGCGTTTTGTACTGAAAATCTAACAAGATATGTCCCTGCCTATAGCTGGGTACTCATTCATACCTGAGTCAAGTGAGGAAAGTAGAGTGAAGTTCCTTTCCTAATAGTGCGACCAGGACCAATCATGGATTTTGAAGCAACGTTGTCGTGATTACACGCTTCCAACACTCCAGTTTTACTACAACGCCTCGTCATATGTAATTCAAGTATGGAGTGAGAAATACTCTACAAGTAAAGTTCAGGATGGAGTTATCCCGCAGTTAGATAAAATAAATTTAAAAAACCCACAACAACAACAAAACTCAACGAAGAACAAAAATAAAAACAAAAACATAAAGTGTGCACTAAGATTGTCACACATCCAAGGGTAGATCTACTCGAGACCAAAGTTTTAAGCCAATGTTTCTCAAGCCTTTCCAGTACGTACGTGCGTGACCCCTTTTTCGGTACTACCAAACCTTCAATGAACGTCCTACTTTTGTAAGCCTATTCATATAGTGCTTAGGTAAGACCCATCACTACTTCTCCGGTTCCAGGCACAAGGGGCGTCCGGCTGGGCATCGCAACCAAGAGGGACGGCAGCATATACCAGTTCTGCTAGGATTCGGTTTTGCGATGGTCTAACGCCACCACATAAACCTAGTGTGAGCTTTTCGTTTAGCTGTAGCCCAGACGGAAACTTTCGGCTGCCAAGGGGTCCCTGGGGAACTCGCAGCTTTCACACGCTTTCGATGATGTGATGTAAGCCTATTCAAAACTTGCACATTAATTGGTAATATTGGAAAATGCATAAGATGTATTTAAAATCTAAAAGTATTTGTACCTTCAGTTGGATCCTCCATGACCCTCAGGAAAGGGGTCCGCAGTTTGGGAATTGCTGTTTTAGGCAAATTAAGGTCATTAGGAGGTAGTTTGCCATTGCTTTTAACAGTTTCATTAGGTGGTAGTTTGGAATTGTTGTTTTTAGGCAAATTTATGTCATTAGGTGGTAGTTTGCCATTGCTTTTAACAGTTTGGGAATTGCTGTTTTAGGCAAATTTATGTCATTAGGTGGTAGTTTGCCATTGCTTTTAACAGTTTGGGAATTGCTGTTTTAGGCAAATTGATGGCATTTGGTGGTAGTGGTTTTTTCATTGCTTTTTAACAGTTTGGGAATTGTTGTTTTAGGCAAATTCATGTCATTAGGTGGTAGTTTTTTTGCTTTTAACAATTTGGGAATTGCTGTTTTAGGCAAATTGAATTTGGGAATTTGTCATTGCTTTTAACTGCTGTTTTAGGCAAATTGATGTCATTAGGTGGTAGTTTTGTCATTGCTTTTAACAATTTGGGAATTGCTGTTTAGGCAAATTGATGTCATTAGGTGGTAGTTTGCCATTGCTTTTTAACAGTTTGGGAATTGCTGTTTTAGGCAAATTGATGTCATTAGGTGTGGTTGCCATTGCTTTTAACAATTTGGGAATTGCTGTTTTAGGCAAATTGATGATAGTCAGTTTGGGAATTGTTGTTTTAGGCAAATTTATGTCATTAGGTTGCCATTGCTTTTAACAGTTTGGGAATTGCTGTTTTAGGCAAATTGATGTCATTTGGTGGTAATTTGTCATTGCTTTTAACAGTTTGGGAATTGCTGTTTTAGGCAAATTGATGTCATTAGGTGGTAGTTTTCCATTGCTTTTAACAGTTTGGGAATTGCTGTTTTAGGCAAATTGATGTCATTAGGTGGTAGATTTGCCATTGCTTTTAACAATTTGGGAATTGCTGTTTTAGGCAAATTGATGGCATTTGGTGGTAATTTGTCATTGCTTTTAACAGTTTGGGAATTGCTGTTTTAGGCAAATTGATGTCATTAGGTGGTAATTTTGCCATTGCTTTTAACAGTTTGGGAATTGCTGTTCTAGGCAAATTGATGTCATTAGGTGGTAGTTTGCCATTGCTTGGAACAGTTTGGAAATTGCTGTTCTAGGCAAATTGATGTCAGGTTGCCATTGCTTGGGTTTGGAAATTGCTGTTCTAGGCAAATTGATGTCATTAGGTGGTAGTTTGCCATTGCTTTTAACAGTTTGGAAATTGCTGTTCTAGGTAAATCGATGTCATTAGGTGTTAGTTTGCCATTGCTTTTAACAGTAATAACAGTTTGGGAATTGCTGTTCTATGCAAATTGATGTCATTAGATGGTAGTTTGCCATTGCTTTTAATAGTTTGGGAATTGCTATATTAGGCAAATTCATGTCATTAGGTTGTAGTTTTCCACTGCTTTTAACAGTTTGGGAACCCCTGTGCTAGTTAAATTAAATGGCATTGGGTGGTATTTTGCCATTCCTTTTAACGAAGATTTTATTTTAACCATGTCTCGGTCTGAATAGACTTTGCTCCTCATTCGCTATTTCAACTAAATCTACTGAACGGCCCACGAGAAATCTGTCTGTGCTTGAAATTGAAAACGAGTGTGGGTCTCCTAAGTGGAAGTCAATGACTCTACCGAATCAGCAACCGTAGCCTGCCCGCTACTAAACCCTGTAGAAAATAATTATAAAGACACATGAGTGATTTATAGCGATGCGTGTTAAAGTTTAATAAGTATGCCGTTTAAGTCATTATTCCAACTCACGTTTGCCCATAGATTTGAAACCGTGGAAAGCAGCCTTGGAGTCAGACTATATAATATGTATCTTACCATTTAAAATTATACAAGAACGTTTGCATGGTTGAATTAGCCAATCTGGATGGCGTTCAGGAAGTCGGTAGGCAACTTGCGAGCCTGCTTTGCGTTCTGACGTTTCGATCAGCATTCAGTGCAATATTATGCGGCAATCTCAAATGCCCACCAATCAGATGGCTTTAATGCACGTCGTCCTTGCACGGGGCGGGCCAACTGCTTCTTGAACGCAGCACTGATTTGGAGTTCTCTCAGCTGCGTCTACGCCGTATCCAAACCAATGTGTCATTAGTGTCAATGGATAACAGTACAATTTATATTATGGTTTGATTTCTTGTACAGCAAAGGTTTGACGAAGAGCAATAAATTTGTCATCAATGTGTTCTTCACGAGGTCTGCAGTAGCTAGACTTATTGACCACGTTTTTCTAGACTGGCTTCTTCGTGCCTGAGTTTCCCTAGTAATAAAAGGGTTGTATTTTCCTTTTTTTTAGTTTTATCTTTTAAGATTTTAATTTTCTTCGGTGACCACCGTCCAAAAATGAACTCTTTGAATCTTGACGTTCCTAAAGGTAAGTTATAGATGGCTTGTTTTAGTGATTTACACATTCAGTTACTTCGTTAGAAATTTAGTCAGAAAGTTAGTTACTTAGTAATTTACCCATTCACTCAGTTATTTCCTGCTACGAATGTTTTTGGTTTTTTTCAGTTGTCTTCTTTGGTTTAAGCAACTTTGTTTTGTTCTGTTTTACTATCGGCGTTTTTGTTGCTGTGTGTTTTTGGTTTTATTTGTTTTGTTTTTTGGGTTATTTGGGGGTGGGGGTTATGGGAGACGTAAATATAAATAATCACTTTGTGCATTGTTTTCTTCTGTTTTTGTGATTTTTCTCTGTTTTGATCTGTCTTAATTCGTTTCTTTGCATTTATATATTTGTCCGAGTATATGAGTAGATTGTTTTGTTTTGGAGTTTTTGTTGTTGTCTATGTGTTTATTAGCAAATCTTATGACCCCGATTAAACTAGATGCTATCCAGACTGCCACATACCTCAGAATTGTGTTATAAGAAAAATTCTTCCAGTAAAGTTAAACCAGTTTACGCCAAGATTCATCTTTTCCTTATCATGTAGGTCTATTTTCTGAACACATAATCTCCATCTCTTCTCAAAGACTCTCTTATTTTATATTGTGACACGCCATAGTTGTTCAGAAGCAAGGCGTCGGTTTCTCAAATGACATGTCGTGGGTTCAAATCCCGGCAGGTTGAAAAGATTTCTGGAGTGTTTTCGACTAAATCCTACCTCACTTGATCCAGGTAAGCAGATCGACACCTAGTCCCATCGGAGACGAACGATAAAAGGAGGTCCCGTATGCAAGGTCTCAACTCTATGTGTACGTTAAAGATCCCTTGGTTGTTTACAAGGCAGTCCAAAAATCAAATCTTTAAATCGTATCAAAGCCGAAATAGGACCACCTGAAACGTGGATGTGGGTAAAATTTTAAAAAAACAAGTAGGCTTCTTCTTACCTTGTACTGACTGACCTTCTCTTCGTCTATTTTCTTATCGTGTCTAATGTTATCTTATAAATAGTTAGCCATCTAATCGTATATTATGATAAAAGATAATGTTAAGGAACATTCCTTTCATGTAATTCGTAATCAATTATTCAGTGATGCTTTATTTTTTATTTACTATAGATACCGGTTCTTGCCGAATCAACCGATTATTTTCAAACTGAAGTTAAAAAATAAAGATGGATTTATAGTCCGTATCCCCACACAGATGCATGGTCACCGATTAATTTATCCCCAGTGGGCCATTTCCTTCAAAAGTCTCTAGAGAGAATACAGTACATCAGCCTGTTAGACGCCTCGTACTAGTACTCCAACAGGATGTTTCTTTTTCCTACAGATCAGAATGCGGATTTTCTCCATGAAGTGCTTGCCTTTCGCCGACTCTCCATAGGGCCGTAGAGCTTTTCTTCCAGAGGTGCCTCGCCTGGTCATAATACAGCCTTTTGTTTATGGCCAATCGAATTTTGACTCTTTCCCTACCCCCTGGTACATGAAGTAGGGGGAGGAGTTACCTCCAATAGCTATGAGTGGGCTTCCATGAGTAGATATAAATATATCTGAAACTGGGTCTTTTTGTACATGATAAAGATTTGAAAATTACAGCAACGGGAGAGGCGTTGGAATAGAAATTGAAAAGGGCTCCAATTTCTGACCTAATTAATTATTTCATTGTTTATCTTTTATTGGAGGTTTTCATTTGAAAGGAAAAGTAAACAAAAATAAACTTGAAACTTTGACAAAGGTTGATTGAGAAATCGGCATAAATAAATTTTGCACACTCTAAAATATGTAATAATAATTAAAAAACCACCTTCAACCGGTTGTAGGCATGTAGGCACCAGCAAAAACTTAAACAATGGACATATAAGCGCAATAAAGGCTCCCTGAGATTATTGTTTTACTATAGATCTATTCATCATCGTAGGGGGTCTCGGTGGTCCAAATACAGGATGTTGGCCTCTCAGCGAATAGGTCAGGGGTTCAAGTCCCGACAGGTTGAACATTTTTTAAAAGTTTTTTGGGGATTAAAATCTACCCCACTAGTCTTTGTAGGTGGATCGACAAATAGCTTTATCGGAGACAGACGATGAAAGTAAGGTCTCGTGTACAGATACCAACACTCTGTGCACGTTAAGAAGCCATTGACTGTTAACAGGGCATTCGGGAAACAATTACAAATCCTACTAAAACCCTGAGATCACCTTAGTTGTGGATGTGGGTAAAATCGAATCAAATCAAATCATCAATGAATCTATTTCTGTATTTTTTCAGTTCCTCTCCTTTTCTCACAGAGATGGATAATGGCCGTCTTAGCGTTGCTAGGCACGTTTGTTGTTTACATGGTCCGTGTTAATCTTTCCGTCGCCATTGTTTGCATGGTACGATCAGATTACGTCACACATAGCAACTTGACGTCTTTCACCCACAACGCCACTGCAACCACAGAGTCTACTGCCACCGGAAGTGACGATGGCTGTGAGGGGCTCCTTGATGCCATGACGGGAGGAAGGTCCAATGACGTAAGAAACATGTCTTATCTTTTTGTGAGAGTATGGCCCATGCACAAAGACCACAAAGGCCTATACTGGATGGCACAGCGTCCCCGACTTCAACAATACATCACTTCCAATCTCCTAA
>JAXRKP010000844.1:50000-57500 GCA_037039925.1 Doris montereyensis
GTCCTGCAGGGGATATCAGAAGTCTATATCATTCTGATCGATCGTCAGTGCTGTTGTTGAGTTTTATTTTTTGTTGCTATACTAGGGTAAAATAAGTAAAAAGAAGAAAAAAATTAAGTTCCTTACAACGCCATTAAGGCCCATAGACCCGGATCTTATATTTCGGTTTCCATAGCATGAAGCGGAACAGCTGATAATAATCACCTCCTGGACATAACACTAGTCTGACGCATGTTGGGTTTTTCACTCCCAAGCTAGTGCTTGTACCCATTTTGCACTTATGTCGAGTGGGTAAAATACGTGTTAAGTATCTTTCCCAAGGATTCGAATCCTGGGACCTCATAATCCCCAGTCCGGCAGTCTAACCACTCGGCCATCGACGTCACACAGGATAAACTTAGGGCAGGTAACAATCATCATTTAAATACGGGACCATTTGGCAGCCTGATTTCGTTGTTTTGTATTAATGTTAAGTTGATCTACGATATAGCTCCATAAATTTAGAGGTTTAGAGAGCATTGCTTTTATTTGTAGTTCTACATGCCTTTGAAGGTATCCATTGCAACTGATTGACGTTAGTTTTGGCATTTTCACTTTTTGTGTCTGTGTTGTGTGTCTGTGTGTGTGTGTGTGTGTGTAAGTAGTTGTAACAAAGCAGGCTGCAGATTTGTTGCACTTTCTCTATTTTTGTTGTTGTTGTACGTAGCTCTAAGGTCTGTTGGTGTGGATCCCAGACACTGTAATCTAAGTGTGGTGTTAACGAAGACTTCTGACGTTTCTCTTTAGCATCTTTAGCACAGATGTTGTTGTAAAGAAAGAATTTTTCTAGAGAAAACTACCACCCGTCTTGCTTTACTGTGACGTATCATGCTCTTTCTATTGAAATTGATTGTCTTCGACTGTAGAAATTCAGACAGCTAGGAGACACTATCTCTATTTTAAGATTGGGGTTAGTCTAGTATTTATTATGACTATAATACTATTATCTTCATCATAGTAACTATCTTCATCATTAATATTACATGTATTATTATTATCATTAATATTATTATTGTTATTATTATTATTATTATTATTATTATTATTATTATTATTATTATTTTTAATATTATTATCATTATTATTATTATTATTATTATTATTATTATTATTATTATTATTATTATCATCATCATCATTATTATTATTATTATTATTATTATTATAATTATTATTATTATTATTATTATTTATTATCATTATATTTTAATATTATTATCATTATTATTATTATTATTATTATTATTATTATTATTATTGTTTATTATTATTATCCATCATTATTATCAACCATCATCATTAGTTTATTTTTAATTATTATTATCATTATTATTATTATTATCATTATTATTATCATCAATTATTATTATTATTATTATTATTATTATTATTATTATTATTATTATTATTATTATTATTATTATTATTATTATTGTTTATTTATTAATATCATTATTATCCATCACCATTATTATATTATCATCATTATTATATTATCATATTAATCTCATTATTATCATCATCTGATCATCATACCACCATCATCACCATCATCATCATCATCATTAACATCATCATCATCATCATTAACATCATCATCATCATTAACATCATCACCATCATCATCATCATCATCATTAACATCATCATCATCATTAACATCATCATCATCATCACCATCATCATCATCATTACTTATCATCATCATCATCATTAACATCATCATCATCATCATCATCATCATCATCATCATCATCATTATTAACATCATCATCATCATCATCATCATCATCATTAACATCATCATCATCATCATCATCACCACCATCATCATCATCATTATCATCATCATCATCATCACCTCTGTTTCTCCCCCACAGGTGGCTGGCTGGCATCCGCTATGGCGGTAAACGTGTGTGGGGGTGTGTGTATGTTGGTGGCTGCTCTGTGTACCCTGGCCACGCCCATCAGTGTTCGGAGTGACGTCTACATCGCATTCGCTCTGAGATTTGTTCTGGGCTTCGCCTCTGTATGTCAATAGTGTTGGTGTACTCCATAATGCGTGGACATTGGCTTTTAAACTTGTTACCAAAAATGCCATCCTCATTCATTACAATATAATTGAAAAGTTATTTCAATAGTGTGCCTAAGTCACAATTACGTCATTTAGAGAAAAATGTCCCCAAAAAATTATGGACTTTGGCATTGCTGGCTTTGGGAATTCCAAGTTTCAAACGGTTGTAAATGTGATGTGTTTTCATCCTATCATTTTCACACTTTTAAGGAAGCATGATTTCTATTTATTCCCTAGGATTATCTCTTTGTCTCGTTTTTCACGAAAATAGTCATTAGGCACAGTATTGAACTAACCCCTTCAATTATCAATATTCTTTACCTTATGTAATCAATGAGAATAGTGTAATGGGCTTTGTTTGTTATTGTTGTTGTGGTTTTGGGAGGGGGTGGGTTCTTCTGTTTCTTTTGTTTTGTTTCGAGTTTTTTTGTTTGCCTTGTTTCATTATTTGCACCTGAAGTCACTTCTGTATTAGATTTTTGTACATATATCTTCAACTAGCCGGATCTCCCTTAGAACCTTTCCCGATGCCTGCCATTGAAATTTCTCACGAGATCTAAGTTTACACAATACTTTTTCATTGTAATTTGATCCAGTGGTGAATTCATGGATACGATGCTACATGCAAATGCTAGAAATATGGAAATGTCAGATTGTTTGAAATACCCATACATCGTCTTATACCTTAGGGGGACGATGGTTCAGAGGCAAGGTGTTGGCCTCTCAACCATAAGATAGTGGATTCGAGCCCCGCCAACGGTTGAACAAATTTCTCGATTCTTTTTAGCAAAATCTATCCCCGTAGTCCAGGTAAACGGATCGACACCTAGTCCCATCGGAGACGGACGATGAAAAGGAGGTCCCATGTGCAGGTCACAACATTCTGTTCACGATAAAGATCCCTTAGCTGTTTACAAAGCAGTCCGACCAAGATAAAAAATCCTACCAAAAATCTGGAGATTACCTTAGTTGCGGATGTGGGTAAATCAAATCAAATCAAACTTATACCTTAGACTCATCGACCAGTTCATTACTCTACATAAACGTAGACGAGGCAAAGATCACAGGTAACGGAAGTGTGGCTGGGCATCCATACTTACCTGAGATTAAAAATTAACTCAGGTGTAGCAATGACAGCAAATGTTACAGGATCGCCATAATTACATATATAATGTGTGGGTGTGTGTATGTATATTTACATATATATATATATATATATATATATATATATATATATATATATATCATGTAGATGTTAGAACTCTATAAACAGGAATGAAGACGAGCCACAATATACGAAGGAATAAACAGAAGAAGAAAAAAATGTCCCAGACACTAGACAGAATCTAACGTACGTCCTCCACACTGGGACTCATAGCTCCGTCCTGTCAATGAAGGCAAAGCGTACTCCGAACTATACTACCTGCATTCCTTTAAAGTAAGAATGAGTTTCATCAACAAGGTCTTTCATTCGAATCCAGTCGCAACTTGCAGCTACATTCACTTACGTTATTTCCCATTGATATCCTGGATCGATTAACAAAAGAGTGAATGTATGAGGTGACCGGAAACAATATTTCACACGAGTGAACACTAATACGACTGTGACTTTCTATAGTCTCTGATTGTTGATTCTTGTTCTACACGGAACCAAACCTTTCAAGGTCATTTACCCATTTTTGTGTGAATAGTCTGTTTAGATGGTAATTGTTTTTGTTACTGTTTTTGCTGGGGTGTTTGTTGCTAGTGTTTTGCTAGTGTTTTTGCTTGTGTTTTACTACTGTTTTAACTAGTTTTTTGCTAGTGTTTATTGCTATTCTTTTGTAGTGTTTTTGCTATTGTCTTGCAGAGTCAGTATTTTCTAGTGTTTTTTACTAGTGTTTTGCAGTGTTTTTGGTATTGTTTTGCAGTGTTTTTGGTATTGTTTTGCAGTGTTTTTGTGCCTGTGTTGTTGGTATCGTTTTGCTGTATGTTTGCGATTGTTTTGCAGTGTTTTTGCTAGTGTTGTTGCTATTGTTTTTGCGAGTTTTTTTGTTAGTGTTGTTGGTATTGTTTTTTGCAGTATTTTTGCTATTGTTTTGCAGTGTTTTTGCTAGTGTTATTGCTATTGTTTTGCATTGTTGTTGCTATTGCTTTGAAGCGATTTTACCAATGTTTTATGCTAGTGTTTTAGCTAGTGCATGGCAGTGTTTTGCTAGTGTTTTATACTAGTGATTTGACTATTGTTTTGCAGTGTTTATTTGTTATTTCTTGCGGTGTTTTTGCTCATGTTTGCAGTTTTTTGCTAGTTTTTTATACTAGCGTTTTTACTATCGTTTTGACATGTTTTTGCTATAGTTTTGCAGTGTTTTGCTCGTATTTTGCAGTTTTTGTTAATATTTGCGGTGTTTTTACTATTGAAGTGCTTTTGCTAGTGCAGGGTAGTGTGTCTTATATTAGTGTTCTTGCCTATTGTTTTGCAGTATTTTGGCTATTGTTTTGCAATGTTTTTGCTATTGTTTTGCAGTGTCTTTTCTAATATTTTGCAGAATTTGTGTTAGTGTTTTGCAGTGTTTTTGCTATTTATTGCAATGTTTTTGCCATTATTTTGCAATTTTTGATAGAGTGTTATAATAGCATTTATATTATTGTTTTGCGGTGTTTTTGCTATAATTTTGGAGTGTTTTTGCTCTTATTTTGCAGTGTTTTTGCTAGCGTTTTGCATTGTTTTTGCTATTGTTTTACAGTGATTTTGCTATTGTTTGGCGGTGTTAGTGCTAGTGTTTTGCGGTGTTTTGCTAGTGTTTTGCAGTGTTTTTGCAAGTGGTTTGCATTGTTTTTGCTATCGTTTTGCAGTATTTTTCCTAGTCTTTTTGCAGAATATTTGATATTGTTTTATACTAGTGTTTTGTTAGTGGTTTTTTTCTGCTAGTGTCAATGTTGAACAACTTGGGCTTTCCTTGACAGTCTGGGTTTTTTTGTACACTTCAGACAACAAAGAAGACTACTGAACATCCATGTACTGATCCTTGCTGACGTCATGGTGTTTGTCAATATCCCTACTCTAATAGCATCACACCTCATCCCAAAGGATGACATAATGTAATGAGTTCAACTATGGTGCTGATTGATGCAATTAAAAAAAAAAAAGGTTATTTACAAATTATCACTGCACAATGTGTTTGTTTCTAGTCACCTGGTATGCACACAAATATTTCTTCTGATTTCGCAAGGGAAATCGGTAGTCCAGAGTCAAGGTGTCGGCATCTCAACCAGAAAGTCATGGGTTCAAACCCAGGCAGGTCAAATTGTCTTTTCGAGTTTGTTTGATTTTTCGATCAAAACCTACCCCATCCCTCCCCCTCGTCTAGGTAGGTGGATCGATACCTAGTCCCATCGGAGGCGGGCGATAGAAAGGGAGCCCGTGTGCTTATCACAACAACAGGGCAAGTTAGAGCTCCCCTGTCTGTTTAAAGGAAGTCCGGGAAACAAAACCAAAAAACAAAAACAAAAACAATTCAAAAACAAAATCCCGAGATCATCTTAGTTGTGGATATATTTAAAATCAAAATCGAATCAAATCAAAATTTGATTTCGCTTGGGAGTTACCTTCCCTTGTGTCCACGCACTTCTTGGCAGATGGACTCCACCCTATGAACGAAGCAAACTGGCTGTCTACACCTTTTCAGGTAGGCCTATGCTAGCTGTGAACGTAGTATTTCTGTTTCAGGTTAAACATTGATTTCTATGTATGGAGTTATTGATTCGGATAGATTTTAAACCATATCAGTATTCGCCCACATAGACAAATAACACCAGTGTAATTCGTCCCACGGTTTGGAAGTCAAAGACGGACTGATAATACACAGCTGACCACTATAACATGATTTCAATTGAACCAGGGTGGTTTTTAAAAATTAATACAGACAATCTCAAAAATGAAGATAATGGATAAATGTATTCTCTATATATATATCTATCTTTTAAATATCTCTCTCAGACAGATAGAGACATAGATTGCTGCTAGATAGATAGGTATAGAATAGATAATATAATAATAATAATGATAATAATCTGTAATAATAATCTCTGTCTCTCTAATAATGTCTCTCTAATAATAATAATAATGTCTCTCTCGGGTCTCTCACATTCTCCCCCCAACCTTTCTCTCTCTCATTCATTCTTAACTTCTCTCTCTGTCATTCTGTGGAAAAAAGATCATTATTTGACCTCACCTCACGGCTGACTTTCAGAAAAGAAAATAAAATATTCTCAAACCCTTTCTCTCTCTCATTCTTCTTTCTTTCTCTCTGTCACATCACGTGGACAAGATCGGATCAGCATTCCAAGGCCCCTTGATCGGCAAGACATTTTCCATATCAGGCTACCTGTGTGAATATGGTTTTGACAACGGATGGGGATCCATTTTTTACCTGGCAGGTATGTGAGGAAAATGTCCAAAAGGTAACGTTACCCAATAGCGCTGCTCCTGTTAGCAATAACCCAAATGATGTCATGGTTGAGTACACCAACTGTGATCCAAAAAGATCAAAGCCAGCAATGATAATATTATATTATGTACAAGCAATTCTATTATACGGCCGAGCGAATTAGGCTTTGATCGGGTAAAAATGAGTTGAGTTTGATCCTAGCAAAGCCAGATCCGATGTTGTGTTACTTTGATTTACAAGCATCCCCACCCCATCCTACCCAGGTGCAAATGGGTACAAGCACTGATTTGGGAAGTAAATACCTGCGTCAGAATAGCGTCCTGGTCTGGAGATGATTGAGTTGATTTCCACTTCACGTTATACAACCCGTGATAAGCTCTGGCTCTATGGGCCTTCGTAAACAGACAAATTCTATTTTTGTGACCGCTATGGTGGTTTTTGTAGTCGTTGTCTCCGATAACAGACAAATACACCTATCTGGACTAGTGTATTTCTTATGTGAAAGAATATGTGTTATGTCAATGTTGTTGTGTGTGTGTGCCGGGGGCGGGGGGGTTATTATGGGGTTTTTTATTTATTTTAAGAATTCGAGAAAATGTTTCAACCGTTAATTCAACTATTTATTTTCTTATTGTAATACTTAGAATTATTATTCAATTATTATCATCAATAATATGTTTTTATTGTGCTTATTATTATTATTATTATTATTATTATTATTATTATTATTATTATTATTATGAAATTATTATTATTATTATTATTATTATTATTATTATTATTATTATTATTAATATTAATTATTATATTAGTGTGTTATGATTATTAGTGTATTATTATTTATTTATTTATTATTATTATTATTATTTATTATTATTTGTATTAGTCTATTATTATTAAGTAGTAGTAGTATAGTAGTAGTAGTAGTATTAGTAGTAGTAGTATTAGTAGTATTAT